>CAUYUJ010016002.1:225000-297500 GCA_963575745.1 Prorocentrum cordatum | reverse complement strand
CTGCTGAGCGAAATGCGGGAGGCGAAGATGGAGCCCGACGTCAAATCTACTACCACTCAGGGCCCAGTGCGTGCGAGACAGGCCCACAGCGACTTGGCACACCAGCCTCCCCCCTACCGACCGCTCCCCCCACCCCCGCCAGCACTCCCACCCCGCCTCCCCCCGCCCTCAAACACGCCCCCACATCGCACGCACACACACACGCACCACACACACACACACACACACGCACACACACGCACACACGCACACACGCACACACGCACACACGCACGCACGCACGCACGCACGCGCACGCGCACGCGCACGCGCACACGCACACGCACACGCACACGCACACGCACACGCACACACACACACACACGCACACGCACACGCACACGCACACGCACACGCACACGCACACGCACACGCACACGCACACGCACACGCACACGCACACGCACACGCACACGCACACGCACACGCACACGCACACGCACACGCACACGCACACGCACACGCACACACACACACACACACACACGCACACGCACACGCACACGCACACGCACACACACACAGACACACACACACACACACACCACACACACACGCACACACTCACACACGCACCTCGCCACGTCGAGCTGATGTCGTGGACGGAGTCCACAGGTCTGCCCTACTACTACATTGCAGGGCCCAGTGCGTGCCAGAATGGCGCAGGCCCCAATGCACCAAAAACCGCCCCGGGCTGGCCCCGGGCCGCCCCGGGCCGCCCAGGCAGGCTCCAGGACATGTCGAGAGGGCCCCCAGAAGCCCCCAAGACGGCCCCGGAGAGCCCCGGCACGCATAAAGATGGGCCCAAGACGCCCGAGATTCGCCCCAGACGGCCCAAGAGGCGTCCAAGACGCCCGAAGAGGCCTCCCAAGAGGCCTCCCAAGAGGGCCCCGAGCGACAGAAATCGTCGATTTCTATTGTGTTTTTCGATGTTTTCGGCCTCCTCGCCTCTTCGGCTTCCCGACGCTCCAAGACGGCCCAAGAAGTCCCCCCGACCGCTCCAAGACGGCCGAAGAGGACCCCAAGAGAGCCCCAAGACGGGCCAGGAGGGCCCCAAGACGGTCCCAAGACGCCCCAGGACGGCCCCAGGACGGCCCAGGAGGCGCCCAAGACGGCCCAAGAGGCACCCAAGACGGCCCCAGGAGCGGCCCAAGACGGCCCAAGACAGCCCAAGAGGCGCCGAGGCGGGCCTCAGACGGCCCCAAGACGGCCCAAGAGGCACCCAAGACGGCCCGAGAGGGCCCTAAGAGCCCCCCCGGGAGGCCCAAAAGAAGGCCGAAGAGGCTCCGAAACGGCCCCCACGAAGCCTTCAGTGGCTTCAGCATTCCCTCCAGGAGCGGGGGAGCGGACGAGAGGCGACAGGCACGCCGCGCTTGCCCCGAGACCCCTCGCCACGTCGAGCTGATGTCGTGGACGGAGTCCACAGATCTGCCCTAGTCAGCTACAACGCTGGGATCAGCGCGTGCGAGAAGGGCGAGCAGTGGCAGCCAGCGCTGGCGCTGCTGAGCGAGATGTGGGAGATGAAATTGGAGCCCGACGTCATCTGTACTACAATTCCGGGCGAAGCGCGCGCGAGAAGTACAAGCAGTGGCAGCGCCCCGGGCCGCCCAGAGAGCTCGCGGGCCGCCCGGAGAGCCTCCGGGCCGCTGCCCGACGGGCCTGGGAGGCCCCCGGACCGCTCGCGGACTGATCCAGGAGTCCCAGATCGCCCCAAGACGGCCTCAGGAGGTCCCGAAGACGGCCCAAGATGGTCTAAGAGTGTATCCGAAACGCTTACGACGGCTTCAAGACGCCTTCAAGACGGCCCGAGACGCCTCCACGAGGCCCCCAGAGCGCTCGAAGTGCACCTCCAAGAGGGGCCGCAGAAGCCAAAATCGTTGATTTTCTGTGTTTTTTCCACTGTTCCTGGCCTTCTCGCTTTTTCGGCTGTCCGACGCTCCACGGCCGCTCAAGAGGCCCCCAAGACCGTTCCAAGACGGCCCAAGAGGCCTTCAAGACGGCCCCAAGACGGCCCAAGAGGGCCCCAAGACGGCCCAAGAGTCGCCCAAGACGGCCCAAGAGGGCCCCAAGAAGGCCCCAAGAGGCCCCCAGGAAGCCCCAAGACGCCCTAAAGAAACGCCGCGACGCTCCCAAGACTTCTCCAGGAGGCCCCCGGACGCTCCAAAGAGGCCCCCAGAGGCCCCAAAAGAGGACCCAAGAGGCCACAAGACGCCCCCAAACTGCTACCAAGAAGCCCACAAACTGTCTCCCAGAGGCTCCTGAGAGGCCAACCGCGAGATCCCAACCAACATCCAAGAGATCTCTTGCCCATTACCCAGGCCCGCGGCGAGATTGCCCGCAGGCCACTACAGCCGGTTCGGAGGCCCTACATATCCCAGCACCCGCACCCTTGGCTGTATCGATGCAGGGCCTTGAGGGGCCGAAACCTCGGGAAACTCAGATCGTCTTGGGCGGTGTCCAAGGCCTTGGGGTACGTGTGGGGGCCAATCGTGGCGCAGTGGAATGGCCAGAACCTTCGGATTTTCGCTAATCGCGGAGAGGCCGGGCGCGATTAGCAAAAACCCGATGCTTTTTGAGACTTCCACGCCTAGCCTTAATCGGTTACGATAGCCCTCTTGGGTCGGGCGCCTCGTGGGGCGGCTTGGGGCAGTCTTGGGGGTGTGAGGCCGTCTCGGACCTCGCGTTGGGCTCCCGTGGGCGGCATCTGCGGCTGTGCTGGGCCCTGCTGGGGGTCACTTGAGGCTTCGGCGACACGTGCGAGTTCGGGACCAACACCTGGACCTGCGGGCCGTGGATTTTCCACGGGTTCACACTAGTCAGCTACAATGCCGGGATCAGCGCGTGCCAGAAGGGCGAGCAGTGGCAGTTTGCGCTGGACCTGCTGGGCGAGATGCGGGAGGCGAAGCTGGAGCCCGACGTCATCAGCTACAATGCTGGGATCAGCGCATGTAAGAAGGGCGAGCAGTGGCAGCCTGCGCTGGCGCTGCTGAGCGAGATGTGGGAAGTAAAGCTAGAACAAAACGTCATCAGCTACAGCGCTGGGATCAGCGCGTCCGAGAAGGGAGGGCAGTGGCAGCGGGCGCTGGCGCTGTTGGGCGAGATGTGGGAGGCGAAGCTGGAGCCCAACGTCATTAGCTACAGCGGTGGGATCAGCGCGTGCGAAAAGGGCGGACAGTGGCAGCCTGCGCTGGCGCTGCTGAGCGAGATATGGGAGATCAAGTTGGAGCCCGACGTCATCAGTTTCAATGCTGGGATCAGCGCGTGCGAGAAGGGCGGGGAGTGGCAGCAGGGGCTGGCGCTGCTGAGCGAGATGTGGGAAGTAAAGCTGGAGCCCAACGTCATCAGCTACAGCGCTGGGATCAGTGCGTGCGATAAGGGCGAGCAGTGGCAGCGGGCGCTGGCGCTGTTGGGCGAGATGTGGGAGGCGAAGCTGGAGCCCAACCTCATCAGCTACAACGCTGGGATCAGCGCGTGCGAAAAGGGCGGGGAGTGGCAGCCTGCGCTGGCGCTGCTGAGCGAGATGCGAGAGGCGAAGCTGGAGCCCGACGTCATCAGCTACAACGCTGGGATCAGCGCGTGCGAGAAGGGCGGGGAGTGGCAGCCAGCGCTGGCACTGCTGAGCGAGATGTGGGAGGCGAAGTTGGTGCACGACGTCATCAGGGCGAGCAGTGGCAGCGGGCGCTTGCGCTGCTGAGCGAGATGTCGGAGGCGAAGCTGGAGCCCGACGTCATCAGCCAATTTCAGTGCTGGGATCATTGCGTGCAGGAAGGGCGAGCAGTGGCAGTGGGCGCTTGCGCTGCTGAGCGAGGTGTTGGAGGCGAAGCTGGAGCCCAACGCAGCAGCTAATTACAGCCCTGCGATTGTCGCTCTACTGCGCAGAAGCGATGCGACTGGCGCATTAGGCAGCTTCAACGCTGGCAGCGGGCTCTGGCGCTGCTCAGCGAGATGTTCAAGCCGAAGTTACAGCGCTGGGTTCAGCGCGTGCGCGATGGACGGGCAGTGGCAGCGGGCCCTTGCGCTGCTGAGCGAGATGTGGGAAGCGAGGCTACAGCCCAACGCAGCCAGCCGCAGCCCTGCAATCGTCGCTCTGCTGCGGAGAGACGGTACGACAGGCTTGTCAGCCACAACGCTGAGGACCAGCGCGTGAGTGAAAGGTGGTCAGAGGCCGCGGGCTTTGGCGCTGTTGAACACGATGTGTGAGGCGATGCTGGGATTCGGACGTTATCATGACTTTAGCGTTGTGTTCACTGGGTGCAAGACAGGACGAGCAGTGGCAGCCGACGCAGGCGCTGCTCACCGAAGTGTGGAAGTGCTGGACTCCAATGCCATCAACAATTGCAGCGCTGGGATCATCGCGTGCTGGAAGGGCAATCAATTGCAGCAGGCTCCGTTGCTGTTCAGCGAGGCGTGGTAGGCGAAGCCGGAGCCCGACATCATCAGTTACAGCGCTGGGATGAGTGCGTACGACAAGGGCGAGCCGTAGCAGCGTAGTTCGGCGCTGCTCAGCCAGATGCGCGAACGTTGGAGCCCAGCGCCATCTTGATCACCTCGACGGGATCAGAAGTTGTGAGAAGGGCAAGCAGTCGTAGCAGGCCTTGTCGCTGATCTGCGCGACGTGGGAGGCAAAACTGTAGCCCGATGTCATCAGCTACAGCGCTGGGATCAGCGCGGGCTGGATCTGCGACCAGCGGCAGCGCTCAGGGAGACGTGGAAGGCGGCATTTGAGCCCGCCGTTGTCATTGGCAACGCTGGGATTAGGGCTCGGACGTTTCCTGGGGAGATGTGGGAGGCGACGTTGAAGCTGAGCGTCCTCGGCTACAGCGCTGGCATTAGCGCGTGCGGAAGAGGCTGATAGGGGCTGCGGGCTCAGACGCTGCTCAGCGAGATGCAGGAGGCAAAGCTGGGGCCCAACATCAGCAGCTACAAAGCTAGAGTTAGCTTGAGCGAACAATGCAAGTGGCGATGGGAGGTGGCGCTGCTTTGAGCCCAGCGTCACCAATTACATCGCTGGGACCGGCGAATGCGAGAAGGGCGGGAAGTGGCAGCGGGGTTTGGTGCTGCTCAGCGAGACGTGAGAGGCGAGGCTGGAGGCCAGTGTCATCAGTTACGACGCAGGGGCCAGCCCGTCCGCGAAGGGCGCACACTGGCCGCTGGTCGTTGTGGCGCTGCAGAGCGAGATGTGGGAGGCGAAGTTGGAGCCCGACGTCATCTCTCCGGCGTTATCTCCTTGGACGCCGAGCAGCCACAGCGGGCTCTGGAGATGCTCGGCCGCGGAGGCGAAGACGGAGCAGCTGAAGAAGCGTGCGTCCGAGCTTGTGGCCAAGCTCTCCGAGGATCCGAAGTTGCGGGAGACGACAGGAAGCGACGCATTTGCTGCGCAAGTCTGGCTGGTCGTGACACCCACGCCCACGTGGCACGTGGCAGGGCGAGCCGACGCGTCCCAGCGGCCCTGGAGTCCCGTGCCCGGAAGGCATGCGGCGGGGCGCGCCAGGTTTCCCCGCCTCCCATGTTCTCCTTCCCGTGTCTCCCCCCCCGCCCCTCCTGCCCTCCCTCGCCTGCCCCCGCTCGCCAGCCCCTCCTGCCCGGGGACAGCTTCGACGACGGTCTCTTTTCCGGCTTCGGTCTCTCACCGTGCATTGTGCCGGCTTTTTGCCGAGATCCTTCGATTCTTGGCGTGGTCGTTTTCTTCCTGCGCGCCTGGGTCACATCATCACCTGCATCCGTGAACCTCCCTCCCCCTCGCCTGCCCCCCTACTCTTCCCTCCCTCGGGAGCAGATACGGCAGAAACAGGAAGTGATGAGGGACGGGGATGGTGCCTGGTCTTCCAGCGGCCTCCGACGCCGAGCTGGAAAACGACCGAATCGCCCAGGCCGTCCTCCCCGTCCTGGAAACGACCGAATCGCCCTGGCACGTGTACACGTACGCAAGATGTCGCGAAATAATAAGAGTACCAAGCCCAAGAGTTGCCTACCTCTGGGTCGCTGTTGTCCCAATAACCCCCGCTGGTTGGACCATCGTTAGAGACTGAACTGCTGCTAGTCTCCGTTCTCCCCCCTTCTTTCTACTTCTCCTCCTCCTCCGCCTCATCATCATCATCCTCATCCCCATCCTCCTCCTCCTCCTCCTCCTCCTCCTCCTCCTCCTCCTCCTCCTCCTCCTCCTCCTCCTCTCCCTCCTGCAGTGGAGGTCCCTGGAGGTCTCCTGCCGAGGCCGCCTGCCCTGCCTGCCCTGCCTGCCCTGCCCTGCCCGCCCGACTGCCCCGAAACAGCCCGGCGCGGCTGTTTTGGGTGGTGCGGGGCCCCTCGCGCCGAGGCCGCCCTCCTTGCATGCCCTGCCAGCCCGACTGTCCCGAAACAGCCCGGCTCCGTTGTTTGGGGTGGTGGGGGGTTGGGGGGATGGGCCGGGGCTCTCGAGCCGAGGCCGCCTGCCTTGCCTGCCTTGCCCGCCCGACTGCCCCGAAACAGCCCTGCGCGGTTGTTTGGGGTGGTGGGCGGCTGGGGGTATGGGCCCGGGATCATCGCCCCCGATGCCGCCCCTCTCCTGCCCCTGCCCCCCTTGCTGCCCCCCCGCGCTTTCTCCTCCTCCCTCCTCCTCCTCCTCGCCTCCCTTCGTCCCTGTCGTCCTTGCCCGCCTCGGAGCGCGCCGTGCGCCGGACCCCAGCCTGGCAGAGGGGCCGCGCCTGGCAGGTTGCCTTAAGCCCGTGCGGGCGATGATAAAGTAATCACCCCCCCCCTTCACCCCTCCTCCTACTCCTCCTCCTCCTCCTCCTCCTCTTCACCCCTCCTATTTTTATCCCCGTCCAACAGGATTTGATTGTGGAGGGGGGCGCGGAGGCCGAACTTTCTAATCCACGGGGAAAGTTGCGAATCGAAGCTGCTATCATCTCATGTTGACGAGCAAGAGCATCAAAAACGCTGACAATGGCCATGGTGGTCTCACCACACCAGCTTCTCTTCCTTCTCTTTCTCCTCCTTCCGGACCCCCCCCAGGGGCCGATCATTTTTATCCCTTGTTTTTGTTGATCCCCCGCGGGGTCCCACCATGGACCCCCTACATGCGAGGTTGAAAACGATCACGCATAATCTGTTTTACAAACAAAACACATGAGGCCCCGAATCCAACACAACATTGAAAATCGATCCTTGGGCCATCCTCTTCTCTCTTCCGTCTCCCACCATTTTTGTTCCTGTCTTCCTGCTCGTGCTCCTACAAGTACTATTACAATCAACCCGCGTGGTAAGGATGAGCAATCTTGTTATACACTTGCATTCTTGCCACTTTGGCCCATCTCTGGGCCTTGCAAGGACCTTGCATCTTTGCCGCGCATCCTTACTACACGGGTCGCCTTGTGCCGTGCGCCTGCTGGCAAGTAGCCACGAGCCTCGAGATCTCTCGAGTCAGCCTTGTGTCGTGCGCCTGGTTAGTCACGAGCCTCGAGATCTCTCGAGTCAGCCTTGTGTCGAGCGCCAAGGATCACCACCATTCATCATCATCATCATCAGCAGCAGCATCAGAATCATCATCATCAGCATCATCATCATCATCAGCATCAGCATCATCATCGTCGCCACCGTCATCATCATCATCATCATCATCATCATCATCATCATCATCACCATCATCATCATCATCATCATCATCATAACTTACCTTCCCCTGGCAAATATTTTAGTATCCCCGCCAGAACCCCGAACTTTATTATCCCCGGGGGATTATTATCGCCCGCACAGGGGTACCGCTGATGGGCGATGCGCCTTTCCTGGTGCCCCTCACCCCTATGCTTCCCCTCCCCCCCCCCCCGCGGGCCGCGCTGTATCCCGCGGGTTGCCAGCGGGCTCCTCCGCAGGCCGAGCCCGCCTGGCCCGCCCGACCGCTCTGGTGGCCTGTCCCGCCTTTTGGCAGGCCGCTCGTGGGTGGGGGGGGGCTGCGGAGCTTGCCCAGTGCCAGGGCAGGGCCCCGCGGAGAACGCAGGCCGCCGCGCTTGCCCGGCCTGCACGGCGCGGGCCAGGGAGGGGCGGCCAGGGGCCAGGCGGCACGGGCGAGCGTGCCGGCGTCCCCCATCGGGGCGCTGGCCCGCCGACCTCGACTGCGTTGGCCCTTGGGCCCCTCGGGATGGTGGCGCTCGCGGTGGCGCGGTCTCGGCCCCGAGGGGTCCTTCACCACTTGAGCAGTCCAATGAGCAGTCCCTCCTCCTACTCCTCCGTCTCCTCCGTCTCCTCTTTCTCCTCCTCCTCCTCCTCCTTCTCCACCACCTCCTCTTCCTCCTCCTCCTCCTCCTCCTCCTCCTCCTCCTCCTCCTCCTCTCCGGGAAACATACGGCTCGAGTAAGCCAGAGCTCGGATCAGCCGTTTTTTTTTGACGAGCGCGTTATTGATTTTGACGGCCCCGTTTTCGTGGGATGTCTGCAGCGGGATTTCAGATTGGATCTCGTCGCTTCTATGATGGCCCCCGTCAGGCCGACCCGAGTCCCCCGTACCCATGTCTTACGTCTCCCCGATCCTCCTCCTCCTCCTCCTCCTCCTCTTCCTCCTGCTCCGCTTCCTCCTGCTCCTTTTCATCCTCGTCCTCTCCTCCTCCTCCTCCTCCTCCTCGAGTCAGCCACCGCATGAGGTCACCGCTTGCGTCCTAGCCTGAGACCAGGCTAGGAAAAGGTCCAGGTGGATCCCCGTCCTCCGTCTCCTCCTCCTGCTCCTCCGTCTCCTCCTCCTCCTCCTCCTGTTCCTCCTCCCCATCCTCATCCTCATCCTCTTCGTCATTATCATCCTCATCTTCATCCCCCTCTTCCTCCTTTTCCTCGTCCTTCTCCTCCTCCTGCTCCTCCGTCTCCTCCTCCTCCCTTCTCCCTCCTCCTGATCCTCCTCCTCATCCTCTTCCTCCTTCTCCCCCTCCTCCTCCTCCTCTCCTCCTCCTCCTCCTCCTTCCAGTCATTATCTCCCTCTTCCCTCCACCTCCCCCTCCTCCTGCCTCCTCCCTCCTACATCCTCCTCCTCCGCTCCTCCTCCTACCCCTCCTCCTCCCATCCTCCTCCTCCTACCTCCTCCTCCTCCTCCCCTCCTCCTCCTCCATCTTCATCACATCATCATCATCATCCATCATCCATCCCACTCCTCCTCCTTTCCTCCTCCTCCTCCTCCTCCCGCCTCCCTCTCCTTCTTCGTCCTCCTCCTCCTCCTCCTCCTCCCTCCTTCCTTCTTTCTCTCCGTCCTCCTCCTCCTATCCTCCTCCTCCTCCTCCTCCCTCCACCTTCTTCTCCTCTTTTCCTCCTCCTCCTCCTTCTCCTCTCCTCCTCCTTCTCCTTCCTCCTCCTTCTCTGTCTGCTCGTTCTCCTGCTCCTCGTCCTCCGTTTCCTTCTTCTCCTCCTCCTCCTCCTGTTCCTCCTCCTCATCCTCCTCCTCCATCTCCTCCTGTTTCTCCTCCTCCTCATCCTTCTCCTAGTCTTCCTCCTTCTCCTCCTCTTCCTCCTCTTCTTCCTCCTCCCCCTCCTCCGCCTCCCCTCCTCCTCTTTCCTCCCTCTCCTCCTCCTACTCCTCCTGCTCCCCCTCCTCCTCCTCCTCTTCCTTCTCACCTCTCCTCCTCCTCCTTGCCTCCTCGTTCTCCTCCTCTCCTCTCCTCTCCTCCTCTCCTCCTCCTCCTCCTCCTCCACCTTCTTCCTCCTCGTGTTCCTCCCCTCTCCTCCTCCTTCTCTAGTCTGCTCGTTCGTTTGCCTTTCCGTCTTCTCCTTCGCTCCTCCTCCTGTTCCTCCCCTCATTCGCTCCTCTCCATCTCCTCCCGTTTCTTCCGCTCCTCTCATCCTCCTCCTCCTCCTCGCTTCCTCCTCCTCTCTCTCCTCTTCTTCCTCCTCCTCCTCCTCCTCCTCCTCCTCGTCCTCTTCCGCATTAGTTTCCTCCTTTTCCCTCTTATCATGGTGTTTCCTCATGAGTTATCTTCCTCCTCATCATCCTCCTTTCTCTCGTCCTTCCCGCATCCCCCGACTTCCCCTCGTCCTCCTCCTCCTCCTCCTCTTCCTCCTCTTTTTCCTCCTCCCCTTGACGATACTGTGGGCCGACCTAGGAGGACTCGCAAGCGGTCCAAGAAGTTCGGGATTCGGATGCAGAGCCTTAACAAGCAAGCTGGGAAGGTGCGGGCTATTGGAAAATCATTGGGGATGTACTCTAAGCGGATATTTGTTTCAGGATCTCTCCCTTGCGTAGAATCGGTTCTTGCGTGCATGGCATTTCTGATACGGAATTGCTTCAGATCCGTCAGTCTGCTGGCAAGGTCCTTCGCCCGCAGGCTGCTGAACGGTCACTTACCACTCTCATGATTCTAGAGGACGACCCGTCCTGGAGATGTGCGATCGCCCCGATCCTGAGGTTTTCGAAGGAGGTCTGGGCGGCACATACCCACTCATATCCATACTCGTTCACTCTCCAGGATTTGAGGGCTGCTTGGGAAGTTGGGTACAGGGATGCTGATGTCACGGAGTGAAAAAAAGGTTTGTGGGCTTATGGGGGCCTTGAAGTTACCCCTCCAGAGGTTATCTTGGGGCATGAATGGGTTTACGGTATTGGTGAATGATTTTGGGGAAGAAATCGCCTTGACCTATGTGGCTCCAGCGTTGCTTAAGGAGTTGCCCTTCAGTGCGTGCCTTAGAGCCCTGGAGAGGGAAGCGGCTGTCAAGGCCGGCCTTAGTTGTAGCCGTCTGTGTTTCGATGTCGTGCGAGCGAAGCTCAGATCGAAGCGATCGTCTCCGCTCGCCAGAGGCTGTGTGAAATCTTTGGTCTGTGGGGCGATTTGGATTGCGAGTCGAGCCCAATCGAAAGGATATCAGGTTCCCCACACTAAGTGCGCGCTTTGTGGGGTGGCTGTCGACTCGGAGTTCCACCGCCTCTGGGAGTGCCAGAGCTGTATGGACGTACGGCTGGAGATTGTTGACCAGTCCGACATCGATCGGGCACTTGCGGCTGAAGGTGATGAAGAAAAGCTGCTGTTTTCTCGGGGTGGTTTTCCTCATCCTGGAGATGTTCACCCGAGGCCCTCGGCTCCTGGGACGGTTGACCTTCGGTGGACGGACTTATCCAGGGACGACGGGGACTTCCAGGGAAATTTGTTCGTGGATGGCAGCTGTACTAGACACATCATTCCTGAACTCCAACGGGCTGGCTGGGGGGTGACTCAGATGAGTGCGGGCGGTGAGGTTGAATGCAGGCTTATTGGTCCCGTGCCCTACCCCCTTAAGGCCTCCCCCCAGGCTGCTGAGTTTCAGGCCATGGCCATGTGTGCTATGCAGGTTGTAGGAGAGTCTGATGTATTTAGTGACTGTCTCAATGTCGTCAAGACTATGTAATATGCCAGCCGAGCAGCAGCTGGACTATGTTCGACCCTACGCTGGCATGGTGCAGTATGTTCAGCAGGGGGCACAGTTCCTTAGGGTTCACAAACTTAAGGCTCATTTGGACCCTGAGGCCGAAGGTACCTCTGCGGATGAGAAGTGGAGGCGTCAGGGGAACGCCGCCGCCGACAGGGCTGCCAAAGCTGGTGCTGCCATGCACCTGACTTGGTCAGAGTTAGAAGAAGAAGTTATGCAATTTCAACTGAAGGTTTCAAAGCAGGTTTGCAACCTCGCAGCAGCATTGCTCCCATTATGGCCCCGATTCGACCTCTCAGAGGTCGAGCTGGTCCTTCCCCCTCGTCGTGAGCGCCCTGAGGTCCCCCCCCCTCCTGGGCATGAATGGGAGTGGCTGCGAGGTTTCTTCTTGTGTAGGAAGTGCAATCAGGTAAGCAGAGGCACGGTAGCCCCGACGGGGGGGGTTTGTGTCGAGGCTTCCAGGCTTGATGCTGACTCCCTCCGCCCTCTGGGGCATAGTTGTCTCACCGTGGAGTGCAGTGATGGAGCTCACCTCACGGTTTGTCTTAAGTGCAAATGCTATTCGAGTCATGGCCAAGTGCGGGGGTTGGCCCAAAAGTGTGACCAGCCGTCCCGCCACACTATTGATGATTGGAAATTCATCTGCAAGGGCAGACATCCCAAACGGTTTAATACCCACGGCATCACAGTGGATACTCGTCCCTGGTCCGCTCTGTGATTGATGTGGCCTTTCGGTTTTTCTGTCTTGATTTTCTGTGGTGCAGGGTGGCCCATTTAGTTTCTTTGCTTGCACGGCCCGATGCGACTGACCCTTTTGGCAGGCATCCGTGCTGAACCCCACATCTGGGGCGAGACTGAGGTCGTCCTGGCGCTGCTTGCACCAGGGGCTTCGGTCCTCGTCGTCCTTGTGTGGGTGGTCGAGTTTTCCCAGTGGCGAGGGTTCGCCTTTCGTTTTTTTCTGCACGGCCCGATGCGGCTGGCCCTTTTGGCAGGCATCCGTGCTTTACCCCACATCTGGGGCGTGACCGTATGTCGTCCTGGCGCTGGCTGCACCAGGGACTGCGAGCTCGTCGTCCTTTTGTGGGTGGTCGAGTCTTCTTCTTTGCTTGGTTGTGTGCAGTTCGTTGTGCGTGCGTCCGTCGTGCACGCGTGTCATGCACCCCAATCCGGGGGGAAGGTGCATGCACACATAGGGTGCGCCTCTGCATGTCCGAGCACGGGGGTATCTTTATCCTGACTGTGGCTCGTCTGATGTTGCTGTGGCCTGGAGCTTTGGTTCCTGGCCCCAACATCTTTTTGGTAGGCGTTGGGCGCGCGTCTTCGTGCGTGTGTACGTTGCTCGTCCCTCCGTCTTGCCCTCCACCTCCTGGAGCCACAGGCTCTTATGGAGGGGCGCTGTCTTGTTCGCAGTCCCTCTTGTTCAGCCGAGGGCAGTCGGTACGAGAGAGCCTTCCAGTTGCAGTTCTCTGCAGTGGGAAGTTTTTGCGCTTACAGCTCTGTGCCGCTGTATAGGCGTGTGAAAAGGGGACCTGGGGTTTTAACGCTTTGCTGCATTGACCGTCCAGGCCGCAGTGTTAGTCGCTATTTCGTCGGCGGGGGAGGTCCTGCTTACCCGTCGCCGGGGTGAGCAAGGCCGAGCCCTCCCTGGAGGGCAGAGCATTCCTTGCTCGGCCCTCCACCTTCAGCAGCAGCTCCGACAACTGGGCTGCTGAGCGCCAAGGAGCGCCCTCAGACGAGTGCCAGTCGTCTGTTGAAGTCAGGCAGAGGTCCTTGTTAAACAAATCCTCCTCCTGTTCCTTCTCCTTCTTGTTGTCGTCGTCCTCTTCCTCCCCGATTCCCCTCTTCGTCGTTGTTGTCTTCCTCCCCTCCTCCCCCTCCTCCTCCTCCTCCTCCTCCTCCTCCTCCTCGTTCTCCTCCTCCTCCTCCTCCTCCTCCTCCTCCTCCTCCTCCTCCTCCTCCTCCTCCTCCTCCTCCTCCTCCTCCTCCTCCTCCTCCTCCTCTTTCTCCTCCAATTTGTCGGTATCCTCCTCCTCCTCCTTTTCCTCCTCCTTCTCGTCCTCCTCCTTCTCGTTTTCCTCCTCCTCCTTTCATTCATCCTTTTCCTCCCCCCCCACCTCCTCCTCATATTCCTCCAACACCTCCTCCTCCTCCTTTTCTCCCCCACCTCCTCCTCAGTATCCCCCTCCCTTGTCTCTTTTTCCTCCTTCTCCTCCTCCCTGAAATCCGGACTTTCTTCACCAGGCGTTTGCGCCCAGTTTCGGGCCCCAGGGCGTTCGCATATCGATCTGGCTCAAAATACTAGATGCAGCAGAGAGCGGACGTCTCAAGCTCCGGACGTGATTGATCGCGATGGTGTCTTTCTGTTCGCAACGTCGGATCTTCCCTGATGAGGAATAAGGTGAGCACTGATACGAGTCTTCGTCGCAGCGGCTGAAAGGTCCAGGGAGTAATTGGCACTATCTGTTATTAATTGTTTGTCCTCCCGTTTCCGACGATATGATAGTTTCAACCCAGACGTCTTTCTTCGATTTCGGCCCTCGGGGGTCCAGCCCCCGAGCCAAACATGGATCTGGGGCGAAAAATCCGCCCTGGGGAAGCGGTCGGGGCCTCTGGGGTTGTGGATTGAGAAAACAGGTCGGCAGAGGTCAAGTGCTCTCGCCATGGGGAATCTGGTTCTGCAGATGCTTGGCCGCTTCCGGCCGGCCTCCAGCGCCCCCCTCCCCTGTCGGGTGTTGCTAGAAGTACCCCTGGCCCAAGGTACCCCCCAGAATTCTCGGGGTGGCCCAGGTGGCCTCCAAGGCACCCCTCGCAGGGCCCAGACGGCCCCAGGGGCCCCAAGATGGAGCGAACAGCTGGGGGCACCTTGGGGCAGGGGCACTCCTAGCAGCACCCGACCTGGGGATCCGGGGCCGTCTAAAAGCGGTGATGGCCCTCGGGGGAAGGCCCCCGCGGCCCAGCGCCCGTTGGCTTCCGGACCCGCCGGTTGCGTCGTGCTGGCTCGCGGCCTCGCCCCTTGAGCGCCCGAAACTCAGAGGGTCGGGCGCTGCTAGAAGTGACTCGGGCCTGTCCCTCTACCCAGGGGCAACGATAGGGGGGGATAGGCATAGGGGGGATGCATCGACCCCCAATCGCCCATTGATCGCCGATAGGGGCCCGATAGCACCAACCTGCCCAGGAAGGTGCGGATTCACTATCGGAGGCCCATCTCCGATCTATCGACGATGTATCGCCGATTCCAGGTCGATGTATCCCCCCCTATGCCCATCCCCCCTATCGTTGTCCCCCATCTACAGGAGGAATATTCAGAAATAGGGAAAAATACTCTGGCGAGATTTTTGATTTTTTGTCTTAACTATTTCTGGATTTGTTTGGCATCCTTTTGAATGTTCGTCGAGAATCCCAACGTAGGAGGACATGCCCGACCTAATGCCAGAAGTGCCCCTGGCCCAAAAGTGCCCCCAGGAGTTCCAGGGGAGCCCCCACGGCCTCCAGAGCACCCCAGCACGAGGCCCAGGGGGCCCGGAGGGGCATCCACCCGGAGCCAGAAGCTGGAGGCACCTTTGGGCCAGGGACACCTCTGGCAGCCCCCGAACGGGGGCAGAGAGCCGCGCTCGGAAAGGGGAGGGTTTCCCCTGTTTTGGGGGCTGCTTGAAGTACACGCGGCAGGTACGGCAGAGATACCTCCAAGGGGGTACGGTCGAAGACGAAGAGGGCGGGTACTTAGGGTGTGGGATAAACGTGATGAATGACATGCGGACAGGTAGGAGCGAACAGTCTTAAACTGATGGTTCATGTTGTTGAAATTTCGTTGTTGTAAGAACAAAGAATGTTTATCCCCCCTCCTCGGTGCCCGTTGTGCGTTTCAATTATTGGGGCTCGCACTTGTTTTGTTCCTTGGAAGAGTCGTTCTCAAACTGCTCCCCTGGCCACCGGCTTACAACAACAACGGTTCCCGCTTTATTTCAACACCGCGCTCTCGCGCGGGACTTCCTCACCATTTATGGACGAGTCGAGCTCTCGCGTTGTGCACCCTCGCAATTTGTTGCGGCGCCGTCCCCCTAGATTCAGGAATCACGCGATTTACTTGGGAATTGCGCTATGGCGGCCCTGGCCTCCCGCCTGCGCGTTCGTCGCCGTTTGCTTGCTTCTCCCCTCCTCGCCCCCTTCCGCCGGGCAGCACAGTCTGCCCGGGACCAGCGTGGCTGCGTGCAGGGCTTCAGCCCCATTTTGGCCCGAGGGACGCAGAAGCTGCTCGCGTTACCATCCGGCAATTCATGTTTGATTGACGCTTCAGCGACCCGCCCTCTCGACCCAGCCGTCTGGGCCCGCCCCGACCTGCTCGTCAGGGTCCGCCCGCCCGTCCCGATCGTCTGGTTCTGCCGCTTGTACTCCTGCTCCTGGCCCCCTGCCAGCCATTCTCTCTCTTGCTCCATCCTCCCTCCCCCTTGTCTCTTCCCTCCTCCCTTCCTTGCCTGTGTTGTGGGCTGCGCCAACTACACCTGGCAGGCAAGGAAGCTATAGCCCCAAGGGGGGTACGATCGAAGACGAAGGGGGCGGGTATCGGGGGGTTGGGATATACGTGATGAGCGGCACGCGAGCAGACAATAGCGAACGGTCTTATAGTGATTGGCCTTGTTGTCGAATAACAATTAGTGTTGCTCCCCCATCCAGTGACCATAGTATGTTTTCAATTGAGGTCCCCACCCGAGCCTCGCACCGTTTTTTGCAGGGGAATGATGGTGTCACACGACTGTGTTGCCAGCCACTGATTCACATCAACAGTGGTATCGTTTTTTTTTCTCATAATTGATTTCAACATCGCGCTCTCGCGCGGAACCTCTTCATACTGTATGCTGAAATCGCGCTCTCGCGTGGCACGTCCTCGCAATCTATTGGGGCGCCGCGCCCCTTAGATTCAGGAATCACGCGCTTCATTCGGGAATCTTGCTATTGCTCGAGACCTCCCTGCGTTGTATGATGTATTGACGCTTCAGCGACTCGCCCGCTCGATCCAGCCGTTTGGGCCCGCCCGCCCGATCTGCCCGTTAGTTTCCGCCCGTCTTGTTCTGCCGCTTGTATTCCTGTCCTAACCATTATCCTGCAATTCTCTCTCGTGCTCGATCCTTCT
Organism: Prorocentrum cordatum; assembly: GCA_963575745.1. Classification (NCBI taxonomy): domain Eukaryota; class Dinophyceae; order Prorocentrales; family Prorocentraceae; genus Prorocentrum; species Prorocentrum cordatum. Next base: position 280,985 of record CAUYUJ010016002.1, on the reverse strand, counting down.
CTCTCTCTCTCTTGTCTCTTCTCTTCTCTCTTCCTTCCCCTGTTTTAGGGGTTGCGCCAACTACACGTGGCAGTTAAGGGAGATATACCCCACAGGTGGGTACAATTGAAGAAGAGGGCAGGTAGGACGGTTTGCAATATTCATGTTGAGTGACACGCCAGCTAATAAGAACGAACAGTCTGCAAATGATTACCTTTGCTGTTGTTTGTTTGTTCGTTTGTGTGTTGCTTCTGCTGTTTTTGCATGTTCATTCCTAAAGAGTAGGTGCTGTTGGTCACCCCTCCGGTGACCATTGTGTTTTTCATTTCAGGGGCTCCTCCCGGGGCTCGCACATTGCGTTTCACTCAGGAAAGTGAGGTGTCACCAAATTAAGCCTTTGGACCCCGGTTTGCAGCAACAGCGGTTCCCGACTGATACTTCCTCACCATGTATTCCGAAATCGCGCTCTCGCGCGGGACTTCAATGCATGCAGGAATCGCACTCTCACGTGGGGTGTCCCGTGAATTTATTCAGACGTCGCGCCATCGACGCTCAGGAATCACGCTCTCGCTTTGGACTTTGTCACGATTTACTTCGGAATCGCGCCATCGCTCGAGAATTGTGTTTGCGATTCATGCAGGACTCACGCTTCAGCAACCCGCCTGCTCGACCTGGCCGCCTGGTTATGCCACGTGTTCTCTGCTCCTAGCCCCCCCATGTGCTACTTTCTCTCGTGCGCCATCCTTTTCCTTCCCCCTTTCATCAGTCCTCCCTTCCCTTGTTTTAGGGGCTTCGCGACATGCACGTGGCAGGGAAGGAAGATGCACACCCAAGGGGGTACGATCGAAGACGAAGAGGGCGGGTACCGAGGGTTTGGGATGTACATGCTGAATGGCTAGCACGCAGATTTGAGAAAACAGTCTTAAAACGATTATTGCTGTTGAGCAGTCGTGCTCTCTCGGGAGACTCCCTCACCATGGTGCAGGAATCGCGTTCTCGCGTAGGACTTCCTCACAGTTTTTCAGACGCCGCGGCCTCGACACTCATGAATCACGCTCTCGCTTTGGGCTGTCTTTCGGTTTACTTGAGAATCGCGCTATCGCTCGAAACCTCCTCGCGATCCAAGGAGACTCACGCTTCAGCAACCCGCCTGCTCGACCTGGCCGCTTGGGCCCGCCTTCCCGACCCGCCCGCTAGGGACTATCCGCTCGATCCGTTCGTCTGGTTCTGCCACGTGTTTTCTGCTCATGGCCCCTGTCCTGCTACTCTCTCCCGTGCGACATCGTTTTTCCTCCCCCTTGTCCCTTCTTTCCAACCGTCCACTCTTCCCCTGCCTTAGGGGCTGCGCTCAGCACGCGCGGCAGGTAAGGACGATGTACCCCTAAGGGGGTACGATCGAAGACGAAGAGGGTGTGTTCCGAGGGTTCGGGATATACGTATGGAGTGGGACGCGAACAGATAGAAGCGAACAGTTTTAAAAAGAATTAGCTTTCACTCTTGAAGAGTAAGTATTGTTGATCCTCCTTCACCGGTGCACCTTGTGTTGTTCAATCAAAGTGCCCTCCTCGGGGCTCGAAGCAGTCCTTCTCAAACTGTGTTGTCGGTCCCCAGGCTACAACAACAACGGCTCCCGCCTGATATTTCCTCACCGTGCTTTCCGAAATCGCACTCTCGCGCAGGATTTCCTAACAATGTATGCAGGAATCGCGCTCTCGCGTGGGATTTCTTTGCAATTACCTCAGACGCCGCGGCCTCGACACTCATGAATCATGCTCTCGCTTTGGACTTTTTTTCGGTTTACTTGGGAATCGTACTATCACTTCAAACTTCCTCGCGATTCATGCAGGACTCACGCTTCAGCAACCCGCCTTCTCGACCTGGCCGCCTGGGCCCGCCTTCCGACCCGATCTGCCCGTCTGGTTCTGCCACGTGTTTTCTGCTCGTAGCCTCCCTCCTGCTAAAATTTCTTGTGCTCCATTCTTCTCCCTCCCCCTTCCATCCGTCCCCTCTTCCTGTGCTTCAGGGGCTGGACATGGGAGGTAATCAATATGTACCCCCAAGGGGGGACGATCGAAGACGACGAGGGCGGGTACAGAGGGTTTGCGATATACGGGTCGGGTGGCACTCGAGCAGATAGGAGAGAACAGTCTGCAAATGATTGTTGAACGTTCATGTCTGAAGGCTGCCAGTCGGTGACCACTGTGTTTCACGGGGCTCGCACCTGGTTGATTTCTAAGGAAAATGAAGTGTCACCAAAGTGGGCCTTTGGCCTTCTAGTTACAGGTACTCCGGCTCCCGCTTGATACTTCCTCGCCATCTCGCGCGGGATTTCTTGACAATGTATGCAGGAATCTCGCTCTCGCGTGGGACTTCCCCTCAATTTATTCAGACGCCGCGCCCTTGGCACTCAGGAATCACGCTCTCGCTGTGGACTTCTCACGATTTGCTTGGCAATCGCGCCGTCTCTCCGCCTGCTCGACCTGGCCGCTTGGGCCCGCCTCCCCGACCCGCCCGTTATGGTCTACCCTCCTGGTCTGCCCGTCTGGTTTTGCCACGTCGTCTTTCCTCCTAAACCCTCTCCTGCCAATCTCCCTCGTGCTCCATTATTTTCCCTTCCCCTTCCATTCGCCCTCTCTTCCCCTGTTTATGGGGTTGCACACATTAACTGCACGTGGCAGATCGTCCCCCAAGGGGGTACGATCGAAAACGAAGAGGGCGAGTACCGAGGGTTTGGGACATACGTGCTGAGTGGCACGCGAGCAGATGGGAGCGAAAAGTCTTCACATGTTCGTTGCTGCCGTCCCATAAGCGACGTCTCCCGCGACCCACCCGCCACCCGCCCGCGACCCACCCGCGACCCACCCGCGACCAACCCACGACCCGCCCGCGACCCACCCGCGACCCACCCGCGACACACCCGCGACCCGCCCTCGACCCACCTGCGTGCGACCCACCCAGGCGCCCGCCCCCTCACTCTTAGCCGCACCTGCGGGGTGCTACATATCTGGCTTGGCTGGCTTGCTGCTCGCCATCGGCATGGGGCCGCCCCCAACGCGCCTTGACTTGAGCCTCCGTCGCCTGTTCCAGTAGGCGGCTCAAGGCGCCCCTGGTCCAAGGTGCCACCAGCTTTCCGCTCCGTTTTGCAGCCCCTGGGGCCTTCTGGGCCTCGAGGGAGGTGCTCTGGCGGCCGTCGGGCCTCCTCGAAGATCCTGGGGGCACCCCGGGCCAGGGGCCTTCCCAGCAGCACCCGCGCCAGGCTCCAGCCGCCCGCTCCCGACCTCTGCGGTGTGGGCCGTGCGAGGCATTTTCTGTCGGAGTGTTTGGAGGCAGTTCCTGGCCTCGTGGCTCTTCCCTCTCCTGCATGCCGGCCACTTAGCCATTCCGCCCCCCCCCCGAGTTCTTCACACATGCTGGTGCGGACCGCCTCCGCCTCGCCGTTGACGGAAAACGTTTGGCCTCTAAAGTCCCTTCGAGGGGGCCCCGCTCTGCCGGCGGTGCCTCGCAGAGCCCCCCTCTGCCCAAGAGCGCCCCAAGACGGCGCACGATGGCTTCAAGATGGCACCGGCAGCCCCCACGATGCCCAAAGCGAAAGAGTTTGGGGAGCTTGTCCCCGAAACGTTGCCGCCGAGACCCTGAACATGCCCCCAAGAGGCTCCCAAGACACCCCCAAGAGGCCCCAAGAGGCTCCAACAAGCCGCTCCAAGAGGCCTCCTAAGAGGCCCCCAAGACGCCCCATGAGGCCCCTTCAGAAGCCTGCGAAGCCTCAGCAAACCTCCTAAGGAGTGAACACCAAAGACCCCTGGCCTCAAAACAAGCCTGTCCCCCTACCATTCGCAGAGTGCCCTCAGCAACCCCCCGAGACACATCGACAGGCACCCAGGACACCCCGAGCATGAGTCAGTCGCCAGGCAACTCTCTTCAACCACCCGTGCGTCATACTTCTAGGGGAAGGCCGGTAATGCGCCGCCGGCGTCTCGACATGACGAACCGCTACTATGCTCCAGCCGATGCGCAGCAGCCCATAAGAAGATCAGGCGGGATGCAGGGCGGATTGTTTGCCTGGCTAGCCGCGGCGCTTGCCCCCCCCCTTTGCAGGCTGGCAGTGCCAGCATCGCCGCTGCGGCCGCGACCGCCATGGGGTGAGTTCTTGTGACCGCCCACGCGCGGGGCTCTAGCCTCTAGCCAGGGACAGAAATCGCTGGCGTGTGCGGGGTGCTCAGAGGTGGGCGGGCAGCAGCTAGGGTTGAAGAATCGTGGGGCTGTCGAGAATTGCAGGAAATTGACCCTCAAGGGGCCCCAAACGGCTCCTAAATTGGCACCTGAGACTCAAAAGGTGCACGTTTTTCCACCCCACGTTTATCACCCCCCCGTCAACGAGCACCTGACAGTGGTGGTGGTGGTGGTGGTGGTGGTGGTGGTGGTGGTGGTGGTGGTGGCGCTGGTGGTGGTGATGGTGGTGGTGGTCATCTGTTGGAGAAGAGACAGCGACACAAGCGTAAGATTTCGGAGCTCCGCGCGGATTTCCTGGATTGGCGCTGGCTCACCTTGGTGGCGCCGCCCCTGGCGCGCTCCGCGTGCCAGGGAGGGGGGCCAGCGCCGATCCAAGATATCCGCGCGGACTTTCGAAGTTGTCTGTTCATGCCGCCTCTCTGTTTCAAGATCAAGGAGCAAGTCCCAAGTAGGGCACTACTCAGGAGGGAAAGAAACACACAGACACAATTAATCGTCGATTCCCCGGAAAGCATGGTAAAATGTGGGAAGTGGGGGGGGGGGAAGACAAAAACCCAGAACATATAGGAACATATAAGGAATCCTGTTATTTGTAGGATATTTGTGTGTCTCAGGGCCCCTTCAACACCCTGCTTGCCTCAAGGGTGCTCTGGGTTTCTTGGGTGTCGGTGGTTTTGCCATGGAAAGCGCGACGTTCCCACACCAAGCGTCAATGGACGGCCTGGGGCCTCAGGGTTGGGTTATCTTGTGGAAGGTTTCTTGTGGTCGAGTTCCTACTGTAGCCAGACCGTCCGCCCCAGTGAGCACATCTGTGAGCTGCATGTGCGCATCCCGTCCGCGTGATAGCGCGTGCGTCCTCTTTCACTGCGTCCCTTCTTCTCGTCCCCACTCTTCCCCGCCCCATTCCACCCGACTTCACTTCTCCCCATTTCTCTGCACTCCTCCCCTCTTCCCCGTTCCACTCCTTTTCAATCCAATCCTCCCCATTTCCACACAGGCCACTCCAATCATCCTCACTCCTCCCCCCCCTCCTCGCCCCAGCTCACTCTTTTCCATTCCTCCCCATTCCATCCTTCCCCATTTCTCCGCATTCGTTTGCGCTCTTTTCGACTCCGTTGCGTTCCCCATTCCTCCCGTCGTTCCAATCCTCCACAATGAATTTTGTTTACATTCCATTCAACTCTACTCCTCTCTTCGCGCTTCTTCCCACTCAATCTTTCTATCCATCCCTTTTTCATGTCTCCATGCTCTTCTGCACCTCTCTTTATTCGTCCCCGTACTCCTTTTGAGCCAACTCCTCCCCTCGAGTATTCCAAGGGAAATCGCATCGAATGAACAAGTATGAAGCCAATGTTCACATGTTCTGCAGCTCCCACTTTCCCAAACCAACACCAAATCCAATCCGAGAAACATCTAAAGGCCAGCAACATGGTGTCTTGATACTTCGCTAGAAAGCCAGTTAGAGCCCCAAGGCTGATCAGCGATCTCCCTGACGAACCCGCAAGCCGAGACTTGCGTGTCGTGACAACGATATGACAAACTTGGACGGCGTTATCGGGACCACAGACACCTGCAACCCCCCTCCTCCCCAAGACAGCGTCTGAACAGCCCAAAAACCAATCCAAGGAAACTCACCCACATCCAATGACCAGCCCAAGACGGCCGCAAGGAAACCCGCCCTTCTCTGACAGCGAGTCGTACGCAGACCCCATCCTTCGCATCATCACAGCGCCATGGGCTGCGCTAGAACCTAAGCGCGCGCGAAGCGCGCGCGGGCAACCTACCCCACTGTTTACTTAATGTATACATTAATTACGGAGGGCAGATGCGCGGGTGGGAGGAGGGAGGAGGGGAAGAAGGAAGGTGAGGCAGGACGCGGGGCGTTGCCTGTGGAAAGAGAAGACACATCCAGCACATGATGGTTGGTGCCTTCGTCAAACCAAAAGACGACTGCCATGTCGCTTGCAGCACCCATTAGGGGTAGGTTCGTGTCGTGTCGACCGGTGGCGACCCCGCCAGCGGCGCTTAATGTTGAACGCTGCGGGCGACCCAGAATCGTTCGATGTGCAACGATTTGGACGTTTCGGAAACGGCCGATCGTTCAAGGGTGAACGATCCTCACGGTGTCGGAGGCCAACGCCGAAGCCGGCACGACACGAGCCTGACGCACAGGGCCAGGGGTCGCGGCCGCGTGCCGCTGCCCCCCCACCTTTGCTCCTCGAGGTGCCCAGGTCGGGCCGGCCCCGCCGCCGAGCTCCCGCAAAGCGAGGCTCGAGGCCCCGCGTCGGCCAGCCTCCATAGCCACGGCGGGAGCGGCGTGCGCCACGGTCCGCCACCGGCCGCGGAGGGTCGAGCGCCCTCGGGCGCAGCGTCGGGGGACGCAACGCCTCGGGGGCGGCGTGGGGGCCTCGGGCTGTCGGGCGCTGTCGTCGATGCTCGGCGGTTTGTTCCAGCTTCGGGATATGCATGCCAGCGGCTGCGCCTCGCCGAGAGCGTTCCGGGGGCGTCTGGATTCAGTATCGTTTCACCGACCCTCATCCCCATCCGCATCCCCTTCGAGACCCCCACCAAATTACCACCGCAGTCGGGGATACACCCCTAGAAACCCGAAGGGGACGGCCTATATCCCCATCTAGGGGGGTAAGTCAGCCAGAGGGGCCCAGGCCACGCCGCTGGGGATGGGGTTATGATAAAGGATGCTCATGGATCTTCCCGAGAGGCCGCCCGAGCCCCGGGGTGTGGCCCGAGGTTCCCTCGGGTCGGGGGCAGCTGCAGGGGGAGACGGGCTCCCGGTGGGGGGGGGCGGACGCATCGGCCTTTCATTCCCCATGCATCGCCGCGAGGAGGATGAGGAGATGGAGGAGGAGGAGGAAGAGAAGGAGGAGTAGGAGGAGGAGCAGGAGGAGGAGGAGGAGGCGGAGGAGGAGTTGGAGGATGAGCAGGAGGACCAGGAGGAGGAAGAGGAGTACAACACGGTCCCATCGCATGAGTGCCAATGAATGCCCTCCTCCGCCCAGGAACGCGCGGGCCCGCTGTCGGGGGCCTGTCGACCATCTGTCGGCGAGTTGTCGCCGATTCTGACTCGATGTTCCCCCCCTGTGAGCCAGTCCTCCCCCAGCGTGGCAACAGTCACGACGGAAGGCGCTTGCTAGGCTTCGGCCTCCTGGGGCCCTTGCCGACCAGGCCCCAGGGCCGTCAGAGGACGATCCAGGATAAAGAGCCCTGGTCACTGGGGGAGGTGTTTCTTAGAAGCGCCCCTGCTTCACAGAAGGCGCGGGCCCTGTCTATACATGTAAGGCCGGCGTCTTCCAAGAAGCAGCCTCCTAAGAAGCCCCCCCTCCCTCCACCCCCTTGTGCGCGCCGCCGGGAATGGGATGCGATAGCAGCGGCTTGCGCGCCTGGTGGTGTCCCCATAGCGCCCCCCTTGGCCGCGCACTAAAGGCCACTCTTGCCTAGGGTCGCTCTTGCGTGTATCAGGAGGGAAAGAATCACACAGACACACTTAATCGTCGACTCCCATGAAGAGATAGGAAAATATGGGAAGTGGGGGGGGGGAAGACGAACACCCAGAAGATATGTGAAAATATTGGGAATCCTATTATTTTTGTTTATTTATTTGCGTGTCCCAGGGCCTCTTTAGTGCAGCCGATCTGGGCATGATGGACCGCCGGAGCCTGGAGGAGGCCCGTGGCCCACGGACAGCGCGCGCGGGGGTGGCGGCCCCGCCGCTGCATGGCGGGCGCCACGTTCACCTACGTGCGGATCCCGGCGAGCGACGACGATCCCCTGGAGGTTCGGATGTCCCCCAAGCTGTCAGGTGTTGGCGAAGCCACGTGTCAAGCAGTGGCGAAGCGTCCTGGCTCGCCCATAGGCCTACCAAAGAATGTTCTAAGAAGCTCCCGTGGTTTGCACGAAGAAATGTTCTTAGAACATTTCTGGCTGGGGCGGTCTTGTTTTATCAACATCGGGTTTATGTTTTCAGAACATTGTATTCGTTATTAGAGCATGCTTGGGTTCTAAGAACATTTCGGGTATAGCCAGGACCCCAGGTAAGGGGACCCGGTTAGTGGTAGGGCCCTGGAGCCCCTGAAATGGCCAGAATCATTAAACCAGGTCTGCCGTAGTTTGTGTTTTTCGTGTGACGGCAGTTCCGGTTAGTGGAACGGGGCGGGGGGGCGTCCCTCAGTACACATCACTAAACCAGGTCCCATTAGTTCCAGTTCTGCCACGCTCGAGTCGTATTCTTTCCCATCGACGGGTGTATCTTACCCGCACTGGGGAGGGTGAGTGGCCTGTTCAGCTCAGTAAAGCTGAGATGACACGCTTCTCGTCTTGTTTTTTTCGACCACTACGTGGAAATGCTCGAACCTCGAACCACACCGACCAGCAAGGCGAAGGCGACCCGGGGTCGGCGGCGGGCCGTTCTTGATGTGGGTGATTCTCCAAATAATTCTCGACCTCTTGGGGGCCCCAGGATCCCAAAGTAGTCGTGGGGTGACGGGCCGCCGGGTGGGTGAGCTCTCCGGAGGCGCAGTATCATCGGACTGTGCCGGAGGCCACATGCGAACCCTACCCCTACCCCCAACGATTTCTGAGGGTGAGGGTGGGGTTCAATTCGTTTGGGTAGGGATAGGGTTCGCATGTGGCCCCCTACTGTGGGCCACCAGATGGCTTTGGGAGTCTTGGGGAACAGACACTGACAGAAATATAGCCACTCGGAGGCCCCCGCGCAGAGATCTTCGTTCGGCGCTGGACCCCCCCTCCCTGGCGCGCGGAGCGCACCAGGGGCGGCGGCGGAGGCGCCGCCAGGGCGGCCCATCGCAGATCCAGTAAATCCGCGCGGAGCTCCAAAAGTTTATGTCTGCCGTGTTTGCTCTTCTTTTTGGGAATCGCACAAGGAGCTCTTGGCGACGGCCGACATTTGCGGGGACACGCTGAAGGATCTCTTGAGGAAGGCGTTTGCTGGCGGCGAGCTTACGAACTTCGGCGAGCTCGAGGCGCAGTACGGCGCCCTCGCCTCGCAGCACAGGTTGGGCTTCGAGAGGGCGGCGCGGACGGGCAGCGTGGAGGTCTTGCCCATTCTGAGGCACAGAAGGGCTCGGTAGCAAATCATGGGAGCATTTTACAGTCAAAACTGATAGTAAGATGCGCGGTAAGGATGCAAGCCCCTTGTACGCCCATGCCGAGGCTCTTCGAGCGGGACTGGCCATCGAAAGTGGTAAGGATAGACCTAAGAGGCAAGGATGCAAGGGTGCGCTTGGGAAGGTCACCCGCCCCTATCATCGTTTTCGATGTTATCCCCTCGCAATTCCGTCTTTAGATTGCGTTCGCGTCGACTAGCTTCGATTAGAACCGGTTCGCAGGAGCCAGTAAGATCGAACAACAGCAAGTTGCATAACACACAAGTTTTTTCAGTTTCGCGTGGATTTCTTGGGATCGGCACTCGGACTCCCTGGTGGCGCCTCCGCCGCCGCCCTTGGCGCGTTCCGCGCGCCAGGGAGGGGGGTCCAGCGCCACTCCGCGCGGAGCTCCGAAAGTTAATGTTTACGTACGCAGTTTGTTGCTGCTTCAGGGCAGGGATCCGCTGACTGAGAACCGTAGAAGGTTAAGTGTTCTTTGCTGTCATCCGAGAGGCAAGAGGTCGTAATCATGCTACGTCCCAGAATGTCCCAAAGTTGCTCGACGGCCGCGAAGGGGCGCTAGATACCCTGGCACTATTGGAACGCATCCTGGGCCAACTGCATCATGCAACATTATGGTCCTTTGCTGAGGGACGCCTATCCCAGGGCGGCTGGAAACTTTGATGCGCCCATGGCGGCACGTGAGGGTGCAAACTTCCTGGCCGCCCTGGGACAGTCGTTCCCCGTGGCTGAACGTTTCACTACCCCCAACGGTTGCTCGTCGTCCGAGGGACGAGGTGAGGGCTCCCGGGGTTCCTGACGGCGGAGCGCGCATCGAGGGGGATGGGGCGTGCAGCCCGAGCAAGAGGACCAGCGCGGCGCAGCCTACTGCTGTCCGGGGGGCCGAACTGGCTACGGACACGAGGGTTGCAGAGTCCAGCGGCAGCTCATTTTCGATAGGGTTCGCTTTTGGCGTCGCCGCGGTCGTTGGCCATTTGAGACACGAGCTCGCCTGCTCGGTTTTGGACGACATTTGCAGTTGGGTATCGTACTCACGTCTCCCTACCCCTTTCGGGCGTCCAAGTGCCACGTCGCCCCCAGGGGCGCAACGGCAATCGCGCTGCGCGGCCTGGTCCAGAGAGCGGCCCCTGCTCCAATGTGGCGGGCGCAGAGGCGCGAAGATGGTCGCGCATCTTGTGGCGCGAATTGCGCAGTTGGGTGGCCTGGCTACTACCGGGCGGGGCTAGGCTACGCTTCACCGATCGGCCCGAAGGCCGTGCCAATCTAGAACTCGGGGGAACTGTTGGCCCGTGCCTCGGGCACCCAGCCAATTCGCGATCGTCTGACATCGAGTGCTGCTGAGGCAAGCAGGGGCGGAAACAGAAAAGGGCAAGGGAGGGGAGGAGGGGGGCAGAGGGGGGCGACCTAGAGGGAACTGTCAGATTTCATTCGTGGGGACTTTCACGAAGAACGCCTCGTAGACCAGCGATGGTTCAGTCGGTCCACCTCAGGCGTGGTCTGCCGTGTCTGCGCGCCCGGCACGGTCGCCAATTAGACAATAGTGAAGTGAACACCATTGTGAGAGCAGTCCGTCTTCGAGGTGTTGTAATATCGAATATCTCTGTTCGTTGAGCCGAAGACTCCAATCTTCAATGGGATGTTGTGCCAATGCCGCCTCCACCCACCGCTTCATGCGATGACCAGTAAGCTGCCATGCTTCGTCGTCAAAGCGAACCCATCCATGCGCCGCAACATTTCCCTCAGAGGTGTTGTGGCCAGACTAGCGAACGGACGGCCTCACCACGGAGTCAAACAGGCGCAACCTCAATGTGATCGGAACGCTGCGGTTCTGAAAGGTTGCGGCACATTGATGGTATTTCAGCCAAGTGGACTTCATCCGACGGTCCAGGTTGCACTTGCCTCGCATCGTCAAGTCGCCGCAGAATAGCCGGCCAAGGTGTTTCTGCGTGCCCGCACGCTTGACAACCTCGACCATCCCAGTTCCCGCATCGATAAATAGTGGGGACACGTATGCTGCCACATCGAAATCCGTCGTCAAGATCTTCGCCTTCCGCGCATCGACGGACAAACCAGCTCTGCTCAACTCCTCCACGATGCAATCGAGCATGCACATTTCGTCTTCCAGAGACTGAGCGAACAGGAGCAGGTCGCTTTTTGGACTGAGCATGATACCGTGATTGCCAAGCCGAGTCCCACCAGCCCTCTGGGCGTAGGTGGTCTAGAGCAGATCCTCTTCCACCCCTCCCTCTTCCCCCTTGGGGAGGGGTTTACCCCTCCCCCTACCCCCTCCCCTGGACCTGGACGGGGGGGGCCGCGGGTAGTTAGAGCGTCCCAGATGGCCCAAGACGGCTCCAAGAGCGCCTCAGAGAACCCAAGATGAGCTCCAAGATGGCTCAAGATAGCGCAAGATCGCTCGAGATGGCTCCTAAGATGGTTCCAAGAAGCCCAAAGACGGCCCCAAGATAACTCCAAGTGGCCAAACAGCTCCCCAAGGAGGCCCCGAAGAGGCCAAAATCGTCCCAAAACCTAAGGAAAATCAATGATTTTTGCTTTCTCGCCTTTTCGCTTCCGATGGCCATCCGAGGCCTGGAGATGGTTCCAAGATGGCCCAAGAGGGCCCCAAGAGAGCCCCAAAAGAGCCCCAAGACGGCCCCAAGAGCGCCCAAGAGCACTCCAAGAGCGTTCCAAGAGGGGTCCAAGAGGCGATTTTAGGGGCTTCCGAGGGGGGGCGCTAATTAAACCCCCCCTCTTGTTTGATCGATCTCCTCCAAGATGGCCCCAAGAAGCGCCCAGGAAGCCCCAAGAGGTCCCAAGATGGCCCCAAAATGGCCCCAAGAGGCCCCCAAGAGGCCCCCCGGAGGCCCCCAAGAGACCCCCAAGAGGCCCCAAGAGCCCCCCCAGATGCACCCAAGATGCTCCAAGAGGCCTCGGCGAGAATGCCTAATCATTGATTCTACACAGGTTTTAGCCACATGGAGGCCTCTTGGGGGGGGGCACGGATTAAGATGACTCCAAGAGCGTCTGGGAGAGCCCAAAATGACCTCCAAGATGGCTCAAGATATCCCAAGATGTCTCATAATGGCTTCCTCTGTGTGCTGCCCACTTCTCTGATCGAGGCAATTCCTCTGGCCATCGTTTCTGGATGGGCTGGTGGGGATTCGCGAAGCGACAACAATTTTCTACCTGCGCGTTACCGTTTCCAGCGCAGAGTTTCAGAGCAGGTGGTTGATGACGCCCTGTCTGACTCCGCGTTCTATGTCGAACTTTCAGTTATCCACGTAACCACGTTGATCCGTGTACAAGCATTGCAGCAACGTGCGGTATTCGGCGGGAGCGCTTTTTTCCTGCCATATCAGCGGGTAATTCAGAGTGCCCAATCCTGTCGAAGGCTTTAGTCAAATCGATGCCCACGACCCAGACTGGCGAATCAAATTGTTGTCGCTTCGCGAATCCCCACCAGCCCATCCAGAAACGATGGCCAGAGGAATTGCCTCGATCAGAGAAGTGGGCAGCACACAGAGGAAGCCATTATGAGACATCTTGGGATATCTTGAGCCATCTTGGAGGTCATTTTGGGCTCTCCCAGACGCTCTTGGAGTCATCTTAATCCGTGCCCCCCCCCAAGAGGCCTCCATGTGGCTAAAACCTGTGTAGAATCAATGATTAGGCATTCTCGCCGAGGCCTCTTGGAGCATCTTGGGTGCATCTGGGGGGGCTCTTGGGGCCTCTTGGGGGTCTCTTGGGGGCCTCCGGGGGGCCTCTTGGGGGCCTCTTGGGGCCATTTTGGGGCCATCTTGGGACCTCTTGGGGCTTCCTGGGCGCTTCTTGGGGCCATCTTGGAGGAGATCGATCAAACAAGAGGGGGGGTTTAATTAGCGCCCCCCCTCGGAAGCCCCTAAAATCGCCTCTTGGACCCCTCTTGGAACGCTCTTGGAGTGCTCTTGGGCGCTCTTGGGGCCGTCTTGGGGCTCTTTTGGGGCTCTCTTGGGGCCCTCTTGGGCCATCTTGGAACCATCTCCAGGCCTCGGATGGCCATCGGAAGCGAAAAGGCGAGAAAGCAAAAATCATTGATTTTCCTTAGGTTTTGGGACGATTTTGGCCTCTTCGGGGCCTCCTTGGGGAGCTGTTTGGCCACTTGGAGTTATCTTGGGGCCGTCTTTGGGCTTCTTGGAACCATCTTAGGAGCCATCTCGAGCGATCTTGCGCTATCTTGAGCCATCTTGGAGCTCATCTTGGGTTCTCTGAGGCGCTCTTGGAGCCGTCTTGGGCCATCTGGGACGCTCTAACTACCCGCGGCCCCCCCCGTCCAGGTCCAGGGGAGGGGGTAGGGGGAGGGGTAAACCCCTCCCCAAGGGGGAAGAGGGAGGGGTGGAAGAGGATCTGCTCTAGACCACCTACGCCCAGAGGGCTGGTGGGATTCCTTGGAGTTCTGAATGACTTTTTCAAGTACCAAGAGCGCATGATGGGTCCCAGTGGCGAATCGAAACCCTAATTGATCTGGCGGCTGTCAAGGCTCCAAGATTGTCTTGGGGCGGTCGTGCAATATTCTGGCCAGGACCTTGTATGCAATATCCAAGATAACAAGTGGCCTCCAGTTGTTGGGGTCCAGAGCGTCGCCCGCTTTGGGAATCATGACATGCAACAGCTCGCTCCAGTCGCTGGGGAAGGCAGCCGTGTGCACGACATGATTCAAGCACGCAACCAGGACGGATTGTGTAACTGCGCCAGCATGGCGAAGCATTTCCAGCATGGCACCACGCTTGTCAGCACGCCGTCTGCTGGCCATTGATTTGAGAGCTGCCCGCAGTTCTTTGAGCGCAATGCCTGGCATGCGCTGTAGCTGCGAAGAGTCTCGCGGGAACGGCGCGCTGGCCTCGGAAGAGTAGACGCCCATTGACATGGTTGCCAAAGCTTCCAGGTCAGGTCGCCAGGTAGAGCTGCCTTTCAGGGGCTCTGTAAAGATAGCAGAAAGTTCCTTCGCATTGGACGAGCGTTCGAGTTGAGCACGAATTTTTCTCTGCCTGCCATTCCCGAAGCGCTTTCCTCGCGCCGCCCGCAATCAACTTGGAAGCCGGCGTTTCTCGGCGGCGCCCAAACGTTGTCGCCGTCGGCGCCGCGCCCCCCGAATGCCGTCTGTTCGCCAAGGCCGCCTGCAAAGCCGGGGGGGTCCAGCGCCGCAGAGACACGCGCCGCATCCATCACGATGTCTCATAGATCTTGAATTGTCCGGCCGGGGCGAGCGCCCGGCATGCTCTCGAGAGTCTCCCGGCGCCGTGAAGACCCTCGCCACTTCGCGCGCCTCGGTCGAACGGGCCTCTGCGCAAACGGCCCGGGGGTGTCGAGGCACGAAATGACGCTTTCATGGCCCGATCCTAGGTCTATCTGATTTGTAGCCCCTGCTGCAGTGAAGCGAGAAGTATCGTCGACGAGAATATAGTCCAATTGCCGTGGCCTCCCAAGGCTGCTCCTGAAAGTCCATCTGTCTTCCAAGGGATTGTCTCAATCGTCCGTCGCGATGTTCAGCGCGCGCGCGGAAGCGGACCCACAAAGCAGATCGCTGCGTGGGCCAGCCCGGAGCTGAGTGTTTAAATTTCCACCAGCCAGCGCCTTCCGACTAGAACGCGCGGCCTCAAACACCGAATTGCGCAACTCCGCATGGAAGTCGACCAGGCGAGCGTTCCCGCGGCCAAAGCGAGGGGCATGAGCGGCAATGGCCCGACAGTTGCATGCAAGGCAATCATCAATGTGAAGTGGAGTGACTCTTCCAGACTGCAATCGGATTCTGCTGACTGCGCCAGCGAGATCTGCGTGCAAAAGGACAGCGGCACCTGCGTGGCGCGTCTCGCCCAATCCGGAAATCCGGCGGTGGCCTCCGCGAAGTGCGCCATGGCATTTTGCGGCCCTCGTCTCGCAGGAACACGCAGTACACCGCGTCGCCACGACGCGATCCGCAAGTAAATGCGCCAGCCTCGCGGGAGAACTGACCCTTGCATTTTCGCAGAAGGATCCACGAAGGTTGCCGAACATTCCCTAGATTGGACGGGTTCGCGACCGATCGGGGCAGCTCCAAGATGGGTCGTTTACTTTTTTCTTTACCGAGGTCTTTGCTTGTAGCGGAGCTTCGCCGCAGCTTCTCCGCGGCCGCGTCGAGCAGGTCTGTCGCGATCTTGTTCGCGCCGCCCGGCGCGAGGCAAGACCCCCTATCCGCGCCATATTGAATGGTGGGCGTCCTGTCGCCCACGGTGACGCCGATGACGAGGTCGCCCACGCGTGAGAAGCTCATAGCTGAAGTATCTGCCCAAAGGCTCTTCTCATCGAAGGCCCAATCGTTCCACATTGTTTCATTCCGAGCAAGACGCTCTGCATCACTCTTGTCTCGAGAGGTTGTTCCGGCTTCGCCCGTGCGTTCTGCCCAATGCATTGCGGCGAAGCTTTGCGAACGGCCCCCACCGCGGCGCCTCGTTCAGCGGCCGAGGGGTATTTGCCGCATGCAACCCCGTGGAACGAAGAAAGTTCGCTTCTGATGTGAGTCTGGGCTGGCGGGGCAGCATTGGCATCTGCCAGAGCGCGCCAGATCCACTCGTCAAGCTCGTCTTGATTCTTGGCGCCGCGGGGGCCAGCAACAACGCGTGCATGGTCGGTCTGATTCGCGACGCCGCTGGCATGTGTTGGTTGGCCGCGTTCTTGAGCATCGACACCCCCGCCTACAGAGTCGCGATGTTGTCCCAGACCTCGGTCCCTGTCCGGAGCCTGTTGTCCACGACCTCTCTGTTGTCCTTGCCCCAATAAGGCGAACTTCCAAATCCTCAAGCCGGATTCGGAGGCTGTCATGCGCGCCTCAATCGTTCCACCCATTTCCGACACGTTGCTCCAAGCCCAACACGGCGTTCTTCTATGGTTGAGCTTCTTGTTTCAAGAGGGCCGGAGTATCTGGAGCAGCTGGTGTAGATATCTGCGCCTCCACCGGACGTGGCGAGGAGAGATCCAGGTCGTCCATTTCGTGAAGTGGACTAAGAGGCGCTACCGAACGTCACGTTTGCCTCCGATCGGGGTTTCTGGTTCAAGTGCGTTCGCCGGCATTGATCAATCCCCAAGCACGCGAGAGGAGACAATAGACAATCATAACATATGATGAGAAAGCAATGTGAGGCGGGAAGTGCAAGATCAGATGTGCCTGAACTTATTTGAGTCGCGGGCTCACTCGAGTCGCGCGTAGGACAGGGATAAATCCGTCGGGCAGCGTTCCGGATCGCTCTCGTTTCTGGGGCGTTCTGAGAAGGCCGCGGCGCTTGATGCATCTTCCAGAACAGCCAGATTGCAGAGGTCTCCGATTTATATTTGTCCGATTTTGCCGTTTTCGTGGCTTCGTTCTTTACTACGATTAAGCAACTTATTTTAGGGCCCGGCGATATTCGGGTTATCGGGCCCGCCCAACCCTTCCCATGATAATTTGACTTTGTCGGTTACGCAGGTCCGAAGTGGGTATGAAACACTTGTGCGCGCGGGCATACGTGGGGCTGCCCGAAGCGAAACGACGCGGACATCCGCTGGCACCTCCCGCCCCCCCTCGCCACCAGATAACACTTGGGTTGTCGCAAACAAATGCAGAACGATCTCCAAATGGCGCACGGCGATGAGGGGCGACAGCGCCGTGGCGCGGCAGCCACCGAAGTGGAGGCGGGGGGAGCAGACGGAGGCGGAAAGGGACGAGGAGGGGACGGGCGGCACGAAGCGGGTGGAGACCAGCGGGCACAATCGGCCCCGCGCAGGGTCCAGCAGCGCGGCGGCCCCGTTGCGACCAGAACGGACGACGACGACTAGGACGACGACGACGACGATGACGACGGCGACGGCGACGGCGACGGCGACGACGACGACGACGACCACAGCTGAGACGATGACGACGACGAAGACGACGACGACGACGACGACGACGACGACGACAACCACGACGACGACGACGACCACGACGACGACGACGACGACGACGTCGACGACGACGACGACGGCGGCGGCGGCGGCGGCGGCGGCGACGGCGACGGCGGCGGCTGCGGTGGCGGCGGCGGTGGCGGCGGCGGTGGCGGCGAGGCGGCGGCGGCCGCGGAGAAGGAGGCGAGGAGCAGGAGCAGGAGCCGGGGGAGGAGGAGGAGGTTCAGTGTAAACCCAAGACCCAAGAGTCATCAACGTTGTTATGAGACACCTTCCCTATAGGCTCCTTCACAGGCCCCTACAAGGATCCATTTCCATTCAGGGAACTGCTTCGTTGGGAGGCAGGTGTTCGAAGCCTGAAGCTTACCAACAAATCATTACCGGGACTCCAACGCCGCGAATCAACCTGTCCGGTGCGCTTTGACGATCCTCAGTCTGGCCAAAATGCCGTTCTTGGGACTTCACCACCGCGGATCAACGTAACTGTCGCGCCCTGACGATCTTGAATCGTTCCGAAACGTCTCTTCTGGTACGTCAACCATGGAATCCCATGACAGCCTTACAAATTTGTGAAACGAACGTGCGTGGCCCAGGAGCGAGAACCACATTGTGAAAACCATCCGCACTCAATCCACGAAATTCATGCAAGTTGTTGGAACGAGTTCGCGCGGCGCTGAGGCGAGAGCCACATTTTGACAACCACCCGCCCTCAATGAATGAAGCTGTTGTAAGCTTGTTAGCAGAATGCGCGCGGCGGTGAGGCGAGAGCTACATGTTGTAAACGGCCCGCCCTCAGAACAACCTCAATCCGTGAACCCTGTAAGCCTTTACTTACCTAACATCGAAGACTGATAGGTTTCTAGTAGTGTCAAAAGAGAGCAGCACATTACTTCAACATTACTTCAACATTACTCCACAGGGGGGTCTGGGCAGCCGTTGGGGGCAGTTGGGTGGCAGTTGGGGGGCCGTTGGGGTTTGCCGGGGGGGATCGTTTTTCGCATACAGTCACACACTTCGTGCTTTTCGATTTCCCAGAACTCCATTCCCGGGCCACATTTTGGAAGCCCGGAGCTAACTGTAGGCCACTTCGTGCTCTTCGATTTCCCAGAACTCCATTCCCGGGCCACATTTTGGATGCCCGGAGCCAACTGTAGGCCACTCCATTCCCGGGCCACATTTTGGATGCCCGGAGCCAACTGTAGGCCACTTCGTGCTCTTCTATTTCCCAGAACTCCATTCCCGGGCCACATTTTGGATGCCCGGAGCCAACTGTAAATCTTCGACTTCCCAGAACTCCATTCCCGGGCCACATTTTGGATGCCCGGAGCCAACTGTAGGCCACTTCGTGTTCTTCGACTTCCCAGAACTCCATTCCCGGGCCACATTTTGGATGCCCGGAGCCAACTGTAGGCCACTTCGTGATCTTCGAGTTCCCAGAACTCCATTCCTGGGCATGATTTTGAATGCCCGGAGCCAACTGTAGGCCACTTCGTGTTCTTCGAGTTCCCAGAACTCCATTCCCGGGCCACATTTTGAATGCTGAGGCCTGGCTGAGGCTGAGGCAGGCTGAGGGCCGCAGGCTGAGGCTGAGGCTGAGGCTGAGGCTGAGGCTGAGGCTGAGGCTGAGGCAGGCTGAGGCTGAGGCTGAGGCAGGCTGAGGCTGAGGCTGAGGCCGAGGCAGACTGAGGCTGAGGCTGAAGCAGGCTGAGGCTGAGGCTGAGGCAGGCTGAGGCTGAGGCTGAGGCAGGCTGATGCTGAGGCAGGCTGAGGCTGAGGCTGAGGCTGATGCAGGCTGAGGCTGAGGCAGGCTGAGGCTGAGGCCGAGGCTGAAGGCAGACTGAGGCTGAGGCTGAAGCAGGCTGAGGCTGAGGCTGAGGCAGGCTGAGGCTGAGGCTGAGGCAGGCTGATGCTGAGGCAGGCTGAGGCTGAGGCTGAGGCTGATGCAGGCTGAGGCTGAGGCAGGCTGAGGCTGAGGCCGAGGCTGAAGGCAGACTGAGGCTGAGGCTGAAGCAGGCTGAGGCTGAGGCTGAGGCAGGCTGAGGCTGAGGCTGAGGCAGGCTGAGGCTGAGGCAGGCTGAGGCTGAGGCTGAGGCTGATGCAGGCTGAGGCTGAGGCTGAGGCTGAGGCTGCTGAGGCTGAGGCTGAGGCTGATGCAGGCTGAGGCTGGCTGAGGCAGGCTGAGGCTGAGGCTGAGGCCGAGACTGAGGCTGAGGCTGAAGCAGGCTGAGGCTGAGGCTGAGGCAGGCTGAGGCTGAGGCTGAGGCAGGCTGATGCTGAGGCAGGCTGAGGCTGAGGCTGAGGCTGATGCAGGCTGAGGCTGAGGCAGGCTGAGGCTGAGGCCGAGGCCGACGGCAGACTGAGGCTGAGGCTGAAGCAGGCTGAGGCTGAGGCAGAGGCAGGCTGAGGCTGAGGCTGAGGCAGGCTGATGCTGAGGCAGGCTGAGGCTGAGGCTGAGGCTGATGCAGGCTGAGGCTGAGGCAGGCTGAGGCTGAGGCCGAGGCTGAAGGCAGACTGAGGCTGAGGCTGAAGCAGGCTGAGGCTGAGGCTGAGGCAGGCTGAGGCTGAGGCAGGCTGAGGCTGAGGCTGAGGCAGGCTGAGGCTGAGGCTGTGACTGCGACTGCCGTTGCCACTGCGACTGTCATCGCGAATGCGACTACGACTGCGAGAACAGCAGAATTCTACAACTGGATTCTCATCCGAATCTTAAGGGGAATGCTTCCAGATGTGCTCCTACACATCGATGTTAGGTTGCTTTGCCGGGATAATTTTAAACAGAATGCGCGCGGCGCTAAAGGCGAGAGCCACAGTTTGAAGCCCCCCCGCCTTCAACCTGTGAAGCCCTTGCCAGTGAAAAACGAACGTGTGCAGCCCCAGGGCGAGAGCAACACTTTGAAAACCAGCCGCCGTCAATCCTTTCAACCATTCCAGAGATTGAGTGCGATCGTTTGCGGCGCGAAGGCGCGAGTCACAGTTTGAAGTCCACTTGACGTGAACGTGTGCGAATTTGTTGTCCATGCTTAAGCTTAAGGATCATAAGTGGTAAGGAAGTCTCAGGCGACACGCGCAGCCCTTCCGACTGGCCTCGGGGTGGGGCAAGGATTGGTCATTCATCAAGAAACGCAATGGTGGAGGAGCACCACTGCAAGCCCAATATTCATCAGCGATGTTGGAAGAAACCCTCCCTCCAACTTCCTTCTCTATAGGCCTCAACGAAGGCTGATTTCCACAGGGCGAACTGCCTCGTTTGGAGACAATTGTTTGAAGACCCTTAAGCGTGCCAAAAAAACATTCCCAGGAGACCCGCGCCACCAATCAACCTGATTGTAGCGTCTTGACGATCTTGAACCGTGCCAGAGCACCATTCCTGGGATTTCACCTCCGCGGATCAACGTGATTGTTGCACCTTCGCACTCCTGTGTCTTGTCAAAATACCCGTTCTGGTACGTTGACCATGGGGACTCGTGCGGGTTCTGCTAGAATGTTGAAGACGAGTACGCGCGGCGCTAAAGCGGGAGCAACATTTTGAAAACGGCCCGCCCTAAATCCGTAAAGTTCTTGAAGATGTTACGACGAGTGTGCGCGGTTGTTCAGGCGAGAGCCACATTTTGATAACCACCCGCCCTCAATCCGTGAAGCGCTTTGCAAATGTTTCAGACGAGTATGCGCGGCGCTAGGAGCGAGCCGCATTTTGACAACGGTCCGCCCTTAATCAATGAACTATTTGCAAATGTTTAAGACGAGTATGCGGCGCTGAGGAGAAATTCACATTTTGAAAACTATCCGCACTCAATCCATGAAGGTCGTTGCACATGTTTCAATCGAGTATGCGCTGCGCGAAGGCGAGAGCCACATGTTGGAAACCACCCGCCCTCCATCTGTGGGACGGTTGACAAATTATACGCTTCAGTGGCATAAAGTGGTAAGGAAGTTCAGGCGAAACGCCCAACTCGCCCTTTCAACCAGCCACGGGGTGCGACTATGAGGAGTTGTTCACACAGAGAAAGAATGGAGGAGGAGGAGGGGAAAGAGGAGGAGGGGGAGGAGGAGGAGGAAATGGAGGAGGAGGAGGAACAGTAGCAGCAGGAGGACTGGCGCCAATCGCCGATATGTCGGCGATGCATCGCAGAGTCCAAGTCGATGTTCTTCCCCGTGGGAGCAGTCCGTCCCTCACGTTCCACTTCAGAGGCGTTGCGAGCAGGAGGAGGGGGTGTTGCGGCAGGCAGAGCCCCACCACGACGCCACCCAACACCGCCACGTTCCTGTACTACGACGAGATGGGTGCCCTGAAGGAGCGGCCGGACAACAGGAGGGCCCGAGAGTTGGCACTCCAGTGCGGGCTGTGGGGAGATGCAAGTGTCGTCCTTTGCCCCCCGCCCCCCCCCCCCCTCTCAGAGGGAAAGGCACAGATACCGCCACCCATCTCTCGCGCTGGCCTTGTTGGGTCTCCTGGGAGGCCCTCGTCGCAACGGCTGGTCTCGTCTCGAAATCCGAATCAGAAAACATTCAGGGCGAGGTCCGGGGAGTAGCGGTATCGGGAGTGAGAAGAAGGGAGGAGGGAGGGCGGAAGAAAGGGCAAAGTATTCGAAGATGAATTCGGCATAAATTTAATTCTTTACGCTTCGCGTATCCCCACCAGCCCATCTCACAGCAGCAACTCTTGCGAAGCATGCCGACAGTCGTGTTTTTCAGGCGTGTGTCCGTTTGGCCCCGCATATCTCCCCTGTTCCTCCTTCCTCCCGCCTCCTTGTACATCCTCCTTGTGGGGGGAGCGGGAGAAGGACGAGGCGGAGGAGGAGGGAGAGAAAGCGCTCCTCGTGGATTTGAGTCGTTTGGGGTTTCTCGTCCTGGTGTGAGTCGTTCGGGCCCTTCTTCCTGGTGTGAGTCGTTCGGGCTCTTCGTGGTGTGAGTCGTTCGGGCTCTTCGTCCTGGTGTGAGTCGTTCGGGCTTCTCGTGGTGTGAGTTGTTCGGGCCCCTCGTCCTGGTGTGAGTCGTTCGGGCCCCTCCTCCTGGTGTGACTCGTTCGCTCCTCGTGGTGTGAGTCGTTCGGGGCCCCTCGTGGTGTGAGTCGTTCGGGTCTCTTCGTGGTGTGAGTCGTTCGGGCCCCTCGTCCTGGTGTGAGTCGTTCGGGCTCCTCGTGGGGCCTCTTGGGGGCCTCTTGGAGCCTCTTGGGGCCTCTTGGGGGCCTCTTGGGGGCCTCTTGGGGGCCTCTTGGGGGCCTCTTGGGGCCTCTTGGGGCCTCTTGGGGGCCTCTTAGGGGCCTCTTGGGGGCCTCTTGGGGCCTCTTGGGGGCCTCTTGGGGGCCTCTTGGAGGCCTCTTGGGAGCCTCCTGGGGGCCTCTTGGGGCCATCTTCGGGCCTCCTGCGACCTCCTCAGAAGCGCAAATGAGCGCTGCCCCCTGAGAAGAACAAAATGAGCCCAAAACCTTCGTAAAATCAATGATTTTGCTAGGAGGGAAGAGAAGCGCGGCCCCCTCAGGAGGCCAAAATGGGGCCCAAACTATAGTAAAATCAATGATTTTGGGTTCAAAGAAGAGCAGAGGGGCCAAACTCGCCCCCCCCGTCGGGGCCAGAATCCTTGTGAGGGTCGTCGTTTTTTGGCCCTCCCAGGAGTCGAAAAAGACCCCTCCAACGACCCGCGGGGCACCCTCTCCAGGTCCAGGGGGAGGGGGTAGGGGGAGGGGTAAACGCCTCCCCGAAGGGGAAGAAGGGGGGTTGAGGACAGAGCGGGCTCTCTAAACCACTCACGCCCAAAGGGCTGGTGGGATTTGTTCGAGCTCCGTGCGGATTTGTTGGATCTGCGATTCGGCCCCCTGGAAGCGCCTCCAGCGCCGCCTCTGGCGCGCTCCGCGCGCCAGGGAGAGGTCTCCAGCGCCGATCCAAGAAATCCGCGCTGAGCTCAGAACGCTTATGCTAATTTTAGTTGGTTCATCGTGCTAATCTTTATGTCATTGATGTGATGATTAGCGCCGTCCTCTCCTTCCTTGCGTGTTTCTCAGAATGCGGGGAGAGGGAGGAGAGGGGCCAGAGGCAATCTTCCTCATCACACGTGTCCATTCTCGTTGCGTTGAATCTTCTTCTGTCCGCCGGGCGTCATGCCCCAGAAGACTTTGGTCCTCAAATGTCGGTCGCAGGATTTGTGCCATCATTCCCTGTGCAATCGGCGAAAGGGGCCTGTACTTTGGAGAGGAAAGGGGGTCCCCAGAAGCCCCCACCCTTTTCCCAGGGCCGGCTATTCGTCCTTCGCAATTTAATCGCTTCGCTTACTCCGCCGTTCCACGTCGCATAACTGGTTTAATTGTGGGTGCGCGGTGGTGTGCTCGGGCTCAGGGGGAACAGTAGGGCAGGGAACCGGGGCCTTTTGAGACCCTCCTGGGGGGAACGGAGGGGCAGGCAACGACGAGAGATGGAGTCGGATCCACAGGTGTGGCCCGCGTTGAGGCGTGGGCAGCGGAAGCAGGGCACCAATCCCGCAATGGAGCCAACGTTGCAGCGGGAGTACCAGCTACGTAGAATGTCTCAGACGTCCCGGTCAACAACTAGGTCGGTAGCGAGTCATGGGAGCCTACATACCGACGTGATTCCGTCTCCAGCGTGCATTCGCGTGCGATAGCGTCTGGTAGTCGACGAAACAGCGCCGATATAGCGTCGATTAGCCCGATGTAGTGTCGATTCGCAAGAGCCGACAAGATGGCGTGGAAGGTTGCCACAGGAAATTAGTACGGATACGGATTGTCATGGCTTGAGTTGCCGTGTGTGGACACAGTGCGCGGGAGAGGCCAGAGTTTGGCTGGACCTTGCCGTCGGAGAGAGGAGACCATTCTGAAATCCAGAATTGTACGTGCTAGGGGAGGAGGAGGGATCAGGAGGAGATGGAGGAGAAACGGGAGACGGACAGGAGGAGGGATCAGGGCTTGGAGGAGGGGGTGGGAGGGATGAGGGGAGGAAGGGAGGAGGAAGGAGGAGGAAGGAGGAGAAGGAAGACGTGGAGGAGCGTCCCCCGAGGCTGGCTCTGGAGCACCCACTGCCCGGCGACGTCTACGTGGGGCGAGTCTGTTGCGACCCCGGGCCAGTGTCGGTCAGCATCTGCAAGGGTGAGCTTGGGTAGCAGGAAGGGGGCCTGCCCCAGGGCGACGAGATCCAGTATGCATCTCCACCGCCACTTGCCAGGCGCAGCCTGGGCCCAGGATCCGGCCAAGCCAGGGGAGCGTCTACACCGCTCCTGGGCCCAGGGCGGGCCTGACCAGCGGCGGTGGATATGTAACCAGCTGCCTACGGCAAGTCCTGCCACAGTGCCTGGGCTGCGGGTTGTAAGCCCACCAGATGTTCTTTCGGATCCCGTCGGAGGCCTCTCCGGGGCCTCTTGGAGGCAGTTTCGAGGCCTCTTGGAGCCCGTTTTGGGACCTCTTGGGGCCTCTCTTAGGCCTCTTGGGGGCTATTGGGCGCCTCTTGGGGCGTCCTGTGGGCCTCTTGGGGCGGAGGGCTCGGAGTTTCGGTTCGTGTTCCCTTTCTGCTGGGCCTCCTTTGGGGGCCCTCTTGGGTCGTCGTGGGTGATCTTGGGGCGCTCTTAGACCGTCTTGGGGTCCTCTTGGAGGCCTCTTGGGCCGTTTTGGGGTGGTCTTGGGTGCCCCTTGGGCTGTCTGGGAGTGTCGGAGATCCGAAAAGGCGAGACCGCCCGAATCCTTCAAACACCGGAGGAGAACAAGTAAGTGCTTCCTTTTGGAACTTTCTTGGGAGACCTCTTGGGGCACCTTGGAGGCCTTTTGGGCAATCTTGAGGCCATCTTGGGCGTCTTCGAGCGATCGTTCAGCGACTTGGGGCCCTCTTGGACCGTCTTTGGGGCCCGCTGGGCCATCATAACAACCTTGGAGAGGCCCAGGGACGCGCCATGGCCGCCCAGGGACTCCCCGGGAGACGGCTGGGTGTGACCTTGAGGATGTGGTGCCCCTTAGAAGATTACAGAAACCCTGCCAGTCAACCCTTCGCATAGTCCACGCCTCATCCTGCCACAGACACGATGGTGGTTACATCTCGTCGCCTTCTGCCCTGCCCCCCCCACAGCAGAATCCACGAAGCTTACGGGAGCTGCTTCGCAGGATAAGCGAGCAGGTGCGAGCACACCTGGCATCAGGTCATGATCGGCCAACATGCTTAATATTTGGAGCGCAGAAGAATGATAGGACACATCGTTACCTGTTCTCACATCGACACATCCTGCCGAGTCGTGAGGGGCATCTTTTCGACTTGGTAGCGGGGCTGACTCCACACTTGTGTGACTGGACTCGTTGCTTCCAAGTATTCACGGCACCAAATGGATGACCAGTATGGACTACCATTCGCCGACATTTCTCTGGGGAGCAAAGCTAGGAAACTTGCGCGGGCAGCCCGGCAACGTGTTTACCACGACCGTTACGTCTGCTTCTACCACCATCCACATTCCCAACACGATCTTTCACACACACACACATACACACACACGCACACGTACACACGTACACACACATATATATACACACTCATATATGTGCACACACAACGTTACCATGACTCTACGTCACCACATTCCGCATTGCATTTGCGATCAGATTGGCTATCGGCCTTCGTGCGCGGATCTACTGTTGAATCACGACGCCACACATGTATACATGCAACCACAGCTTGCGACGCGTAGTAGCAGAACGTGGCGCCAAGAAAGAGTTCACCCCCAAGAGTGAGTGGCATTTTCCCATTCGTTTCAGTTTATTATTATTAGTATTATTATTTTGGTGTCGTATCGGTGGCATTGGCATTGGCTGTAGGCTACATGCAGCGTGGTGCAGACGTCGTTACACTAGCAAGGGAACCTCATTGGGATTTTGCGGGGACCGTAGATTTCAGGACATGCGTCCAGGCCACGCGTGGCTCAACGTCACAAGCGGCAGCCCCACACTTCAACAAACAGCGGCCGCTTTGTTAACAGGGTTGGGTGGTCTGGCCTGCGTCATAGCAGTACGGGTCCCTTCGCACATCAGCACTTGCGGAATATACATCAACGGCGTGACAACGGTCCTTGCGACGTACCTTTTTGACGTACTAAGCGATGAAGGTGCTCATGTAGAAAACCAGCGCCTGTCATATTCGGGTACCCGACGCATTGACCTCAGCGTGACTGCAAGGGAACAGGTTTATTCGGCATTCGTTCGATCGGAAACGGCCGGGCTCGAGCCACAATGGTTTGGTTCTGACACCCCTGGTTCCCACCATGTTGTTAAAACACCCTACATATAGGTTCGGTGCGCGCTGCGCAGATGTTGCAACCGTTAAACCACCGAGCGCCCAGGATCAAGTTGGAGTATGATCCTTTCGGCCAGCTTGCCGTGAGATCCTTCGGCCAGTTTGCCGAGATCTTCTGGGATCATTGGTAGGGCGTTCGTCCGAGGCCGCGGCAGCGCGCCACATTCCATTAATTGTCAAACAGATTGCGCTTTCTTGAATAGTGGAGAAGATATGGCAACTGGCCACAACATATGGTCAGGCAGCCCTGCAGAAGGCACCGCTATTCTCACAGGCCAGAGGATTTGAACGCGCGCAGAATGGAAGAATTGTATGAAGACCCTCAGGACGAAAGAGAAGCACAACATAAAGAACTCTTTGATAGCCATTCTCGCCCCGGTTTGTATGATGTGCCGACGCACATGATACAAGACGAGTGCATACTGGTCTCTGCGATGCGCGACGGTCAAGGCAGTTTGCCTGCTGGGCCTGGAAGCAGGCTCGACTACAACGTGGATTCCTACGCTATGCCAGCCAGTCCATGCGAATGCGACAACATCTACGCGTTGGATACGTACTGGAATGGCAAATCTGGAGTCATTCTTGGCAGCGGGCGTGGCGCAATTGTACTTCCACTGCAACAACGTCGTCTGCTGGGCCAGGCGGGCATAGTCACAGTACCCATTAAGGTTACGACAGCGTCCACACGCGCATTCGCTGCGGATGAATCACTGCGGCCTTTTGACGAAGGCCTAGGAACGAGCGGATCTTTTGAAGTTGTCGACGGCCCCGCGCGCCGAATTTCGCATCTGGCACGACGACGACTGATTTGACATGCGC
The DNA here is from genome assembly GCA_963575745.1 of Prorocentrum cordatum. Taxonomy (NCBI): domain Eukaryota; class Dinophyceae; order Prorocentrales; family Prorocentraceae; genus Prorocentrum; species Prorocentrum cordatum. The sequence goes on along the minus strand of CAUYUJ010016002.1, from coordinate 253,618 downwards.
ATGCTACCAGAAGCAACAAACTGCATGGCACTTCGCGCCGTACATGAGTGGAGGTTTGTGAAAGACGAGACGGGCGAGATGGGGCGGGCGATGCGTCCCAGACGAGTTCCGAGGGGCTTCCTGGGCGCCGCGGCCTCAGACGCCACAGCCTGATCCGGGGCGGCCCGACGAGCCAGCCCGGAGTTTCATTTAGCATGCGCGGCAGCGCGCGAGAAGCGCGCGGTAAAGCATCCCCCAAAAGCTTTACCTATACAGAGCTTGCGGCGGCCACTGGAGACAAGGAGAGGCGGGCGTGTTCCGCGCGCCCCCGGGCCCGGCTGCTGCGCCCCGAACATCGCGGGAATGCGCAAATTCTGACGAAGCAAACCGCTGCGCCCAGCGCTCGAAGCCCGGCGAGCGCACCAGGGATACTTCGCGATCATTCTTGCGCAAGCTCAGGACGATCCCGCGAGGGCATGGGCTTCGAGGCGTTCAGCGCGACGGAAAATCCGAAGCGAGCCCGAACCTAGGCGCAGCAAAACACGCTGGCGAGATCAATGTGGCCGGAGACGAGACTCGCGGCGATGAATACGCACGGCGCGCGGAGAAGACATCTGGCATCTGTGAACTGAGCATGCGCATATGCACTAGCTGCAGCATGCGTCAATGCCCAAAACCGGCCACCCCGGATCCCGACCGCCATTAATGCGCATCCGAAGCATTATTTGTTTTATCTGTCCCCTTGTAAATGACCATGGATGCCGATCGAAGCCGTTTGTTTTACTTCGGTACCAGGGAGAATGCCGATGTCATTGTAGCTTGGCGTAGCCCCATCATGTCTAGCCTGGAGGGCGCGCCAGCCTTCGCTGTAAACTGGCGTAGCCCCGCTTGCGTGGCCCAGAGGAGGGGCGGCTATCATCGTATCCTGGTGTAGCCCCGCAAATTTGGCCCAGAGGGCGGTGCGACCTTCGCTGTAACCTGGTGTATCCTTGGCGCGGCCTCGAACTGAACGGCTTGCTGAGGGTCTTTATGGCCTGGAGGGCGATCCAGCCTTCGTCGTGACTTGGTCTAGCCCCTCTCCTGTCCTGTTGTCCCACTTTGCCAACTTGGACCATCTTACGCCATCTTGGAGGCCGTCTCAAAGCACTTCTGGCCCTCTCGGCACCAGGGGGCGCGCGCAAGGGGTGGCCCCCAAGTGCGGTCTCTTTCCACGCCAGGCTCGGGCGTGTCAGGCGCGGCTTGTTCGCGACCCAGACAGGGTGCGCGGTGCGCAGGGAGTGGCCCCTGAGCGCAGTCTCTATCCACGCTGGGGTCGCAGGGCGTGGCAGGCGCGGCCGGGCGCCAAGAGGGGGCGCGCGGGAATTTGCCCCTGCACGCAGGGCGCCAGGGCGGTCGCGGGGGCGTCTCCAGCGATCCAGTTTTCCCCGCCTCTTTGTTTTTCTATAGGCGCGCTGCAGCGCTGGGGAAAACCGCGCTTAAATTGTCCCCCCATAATAATTGTTTGAACAGTTTTTCAACATTGCTCAATTTGCAAAGGTCGACGCCGCTATGGGCCATGACGAGCGCGTCAAGCAATTTTACCGACCTAACACCGAGCCACCTGGGGCTGCACCCGAGCAAAGGCCGCACATTTTGGACAGGCATGCTTATTGGTTCGCGGGGGACCATTGGCCGATGCTCTGATTGAGCAGGTTTGGTCCAGGGTCCGCGCTGTCCTGCTGCAACGAGTGCAGGAGCCGACGCGCTCTCAAGTTTAGAGGTCGAACGCGGTGACATCTGCCCAGCAATGACACCGGCGAGCGAGGTCGATATCCACGGCGACTCTGGATATCGACGCGTGAGCAGTGATGCCGATGACGAGGAGATAGCAAACGACATCGGCGGGGCCAGCCTGCAACGCCGCGGCATTGCGCTGAACGGCGCTGCCTCTGTCCACCTCGTGGACACACGCTGCAAGTCACGTCGGCCCCGAGTGCGTGCGAGCTACGCAGCGGAAGCGCTGCCTGCGGCGCGTGATTCTGCGAGTTGTTACCAGACGACAGACAGTGCGCGAACTCAATATGGGAGCCACCATGTCCCCAGCAGAACCCAAAGACGCACTGCAACGAGGCGGCCTTTGATGAGAGGTACCCTTTCTCATCGATGCCAAGTCTGCTTTCAGATCCCTTGCTAGTCTGGATCTGGAGATGCCCGCTAAGCGCGCCGACTTGGCCACGCCAGTTGAATCCGACAGATGATCGAGAGGGGCGTGGCACACTGCAGTCGGCGATGCGCGAGACATGACTGCAGACGCGCACGTGGGGCAGTTGCAGCTGCAGCCCATGCTAGGTCATGACGCGCAGAAGTTCGCACTGCACCGCAGCGCAGAATGGGCGCGGCATTGTGCCTGGCCCCGAGCGAGGTCGCGGACTACGACGCCCGAGCCCTGGCGACTGCTTGGGGCGGGTTGCCGATCGGCGGTCGCATGTCCTCGGCGCGCCGCCGGTGGATTCCATCCGTTGTTTTTGTAGATGCGCTTGGCGGAGAGTTTCCTGCCCGCCTAGCAAGCTACGACGCAGTGCGCACGAGGGGCGGCTGCTGGCCTACCCGCCCCAACGACCGGCGAGGAGTGGCCCTCGCTCGCTTCTTACGTCGATCGGTGAGTAGAACAATGCACATTGTGCTGATGTTATGCATGAGCGAACACGGGCCGCGATGCGCTTCGCCCCCTCCCCTACCCGGCTAAAAAGAAGAGCTGCTTGGCTGGATGAGCGAGCTGGGGCGAGCGCATTGCTCAGATGCGGGCATCCGGATCTGGTTAATCAGCGCGACTACTATTTGACTGCAGCCGGCCTCCAGAGCTCGGGGCGCTCACAATCGCGTAAACATGACATGTCAGACCGCGTGGATTTCTCGGATCGGCGCTGGGGCCCTCTTGATGGCGCCTGCAGCGCCACCTCTGACGCGCTCCGCGTGCCGGGAGGGAGGGGGGGTGGTTTAGCCCAGGTGGTTCCAGGACTTCCAGAGAGGCGCGGAAAGAGTTGGGCACGCCGTGGGCAAGGGCCACAATTGGCAGCTTCCGAAGAGAAGTTGGCTTGCGAGGGGCCTGGCAAGTCATGCCCAGGGTTTCCGGCTGCCCCCAGCCTTCAGAAAGCGCGCAGAATCATCATAACAACCGAGATCACCTTTTCAACGTCGCAGGGCTCATGCCGATTCATCCGGATGGGTTCTATTCGATGGAGATTGGATTTGGTCGATTCTGGCTCGATTCGGCTTAGGACTCCGATTTGGCATCCGGTTCTCAATGGAGACCTAGTTCGCTGGCCAATTTCCGCTGCCAGCTTCCGCCGACCCGATTGATTTTGATTCCCGGTCCGATGTGTCGATTTGCTTCTGGACTCTCTTGCGTCGTATTTTGCCAACTTCGGACGAGGTTGGGGGACGTCGACGTCGAGCGTTTACTGCCGAGGAAGCGCCACGAAAACCGTCGCGCGCGGCCGGTTTTGCCTCCGCCGCCAGGGGTCAGATGGGTTGTTTCTTGAAAGGGCTGGCGAAAGCGACGACGCGCGCAAGCGACGCACGCATAGCCAACCTAAACTAGAAAGACGCATGGTAAGGATATAACGACTTGGAAGGCCATTCCGACACTTTGCGAGCGGGGCGCGGCCAGCGAAAGCGGCCAAAGCTGGGCCGAATGGGAGGATGCAAGGGTAACTTTGGGAAGTCGCTTATCCTTACTCTGCGGGTTGATTGTACCCCTTGCCAGAGCAGCACAGCTTGCTCGACGTTTCCGGTGAGGGGCTTGGGCAGGCGCACCTCTTTTTCAGCTCTGGGCCGCCGACTTGCCCAGCCGGCCGGCCTGAGCTGACATCCCTTGGTGCGGGTGTCATTCGACAGATTACGCGAAGCTCTCGCATGATCTTTCGGATACTATCCAGGGTTTTCCCCACTGAATCTTGGATTCCATGGTCGAGCGCGATCCAAAGGAAATCCACTTTGGACATTCGCGGCGAAGGCTCAGAGGGGATACTGCACGGATCGCGCGGCGAGGCGGCGGAGCAGGGCCGGGGCTCAGCCAGTCGGGGGGGGGTCGCCAAAGGGGGAAGCGAGGGGGCATGGCTGCTCAGAGGGCGGCGTTTTTTTTTTTGTTTGCAGAAGCTCTCCAGCAGTCTGACATTCCCTCTGCGGCTTCGGAGGAGGCTCCGAACACCTCTCCTCCTCCTCCTCCTCCTCCTCCTCCTCCTCCTCCTCCTCCTCCTCCTCCTCCTCCTCATCATCATCATCATCATCATCATCATCATCATCATCATCATCTGGAGGCCTCTTGAGCTTGTCGAGAGAAGGCCCGGCCGCGCTGCTCTCCCCTCGGGGGCGCGCTGCCGAGCGAGGGGGGCCAGGTGCAGCACCTCCGAGGCGGGAATTTATCCATCCGCCTGTGGGATCGATCACAGGCCTTACCTCCACAGGCGGCCGCCAGAGCAAGATTATAATTTGCCCCCCCCCCCCCTTGTCTAGCGTCGGCGGCGAACGAGGGGGGGAAATGAGAAGGAGAAGGCCTCCTCGGGAGGCGGCAGGACTTCTCAGAAGCCCTCGCGCCTTCTGAGAGGCTTTCGGTCTCTTCGGGGAATGGTCCCAGAAAACTTTTCAGAAGTCCTCCAGAGGCGGCCGGTGGGGCCGCTTCGGGTCCCCTGGGGCCAAATTATATCCATGTCCGCCGCCCGCTGGGGCACCAGGACCTCGGTACCCAGGCCGCGGTTCTGGATCAAATCTCCGCCTCGCAGCACCCCTCCTGCTCCCCTGCAGCTGGGCCTGGACGCCCCCTGGCTCAGGCAGGCCGCGGCCGAGAACAAGAAGTGGGAGGGAGCCCTGTCGGAGTTCCACGGCGCCGCGAAGGCGAAGGCCTTCGGCGCGAAGACCGAGGACCGGGGGCAAAGAAAGGACACGGCTCCATCGCCGGTGTCAGGGGCAACGTCGGGGGAGATGGGCTCGTGGACGGATGCCTCGACCCCAAATCGCCCACTGGTTCGATCGGTGGTCGGGGCCCAGCGGCTCGCCCCGCCCACGAACGAGCGGTTGCTGGTTTCGCTATCCGGGGCCCATCGTCGATCGATCAGCGGTGTATCGCCGATGCCAGCTCGATGTTCCCCTCCTCCTCCTCGTCCTCCTCCTCCTCCTCCTCCTCCTCCTCCCTCCTCCTCCTCCTCCTCCTCCTCCTCCTCCCTCCTCCTCCTCCCTCCTCTCCTCCTCCTCCTCCTCCTCCTCCTCCTCCTCCTCCTCCTCCTCCTCCTCCTCCTCCTCCTCCTCCTCCTCCTCCTCCTCCTCCTCCTCCTCCTCCTCCTCCTCCTCCTCCTCCTCCTCCTCCTCCCTCTCCTCCTCCTCCTCTTCCTCCCGCCCCCACAGTGAACCATGTCCACCACGTTGCAGTCGCGCCCCGAGACCTCGAGGGCCTCTTGGGAAGTGCTGGGCAGTTGTGGAATCCATGTCCAGCGTGCCCTGGGGATCCAGGGCAGGAGTCTGGCAGTCGTGGGTAGCGAGTGTGTAGCTGGCGGTGCCCGCGCGAGTTGGGGTCGGCGCCGGACCACTCCCCGCACCCCTGGGCTCCCGGCCCCCCTCCATCGGTGCGCTTCGCGCGCAGGGCAGGTGGCATGGAGAGGGGATCAGGGGCAGCGTTAGGGTGGGGATTAGGCTCCTCGACCCCAAACCGCCCACTCGTCGCCGATGGGGGCCCGACAGCCCATGCCGCCCAGGGACGTGCTGATCTGCTATCGGGGGCCTGTCGCCGATCTGTCGGCAACGTCTTGCCGATGCCAGGTCGGTGCTCCCAGCCCTGAGCCGGCGGCCCCCTGATGACGTTGCCCCGTAACCCAGCACGGGCCCAGGGAGTCCACAGGGAACTCCAGAGGTTCGGGGGTGGACAGAACCCCCAACAGTGACACGTCGATTAGTGAATTGTCCGTTTTCGGTTCTCGAGAGGGCGCCGTGGTCGTTATTTTCCAGGCTTTCGCCCGCCAGGTTTGGGCCTCAGGTCGTTTTGACTGAACCACGTTTTACTAAAGGGGGGTCTGTCCATCCCCGAGAGGTGTATGTTTTTACGCATTTGGCTGCTTTCCGGAGGAGCAGCTGGAGGCCGAAGAGGCATCCTCGTCGTCAATTTGATCCGGCTGCCTGCGGCAAGTCCCGCTGTTGTCAGTGCAGCGTTCTGGGTGGCCAGTGGTGGAGCACCGCCCAGAAGGCCGTCACATGTGACACCTTTCGTCCTTCGCCTTGAGACGGCCGAAACCAGTGACGCGATCTGCCTCGTCGTGTCGGGGTGTCTCCCATCGTCTTCATCGTTTTCCTCCCTCTTCGTTTTTCGGGCCTCATGGGGGCCTCGTGAGGGACTGTTGGATGGTTTGTGACCTCTTTGGGACGTCTTTGGAGCCTCTCAGGGCCTGCACTGGGGCTACGGCAGCCGCCTTTGGGCGCTCTTAAGCCCTCTGTCGCATTCCAAGTCAGTCCCGGGGGCCTCTCTGGACGGTGTTGGGGCACCAGGGGGGCCTTTTAGGGCAGCCTTGCGGGTCTCTTGCGTCGCTTTGGAGGCGTATTGGACCATCTTGGGGGCTCTCTTGGAACGTCTCGGGGGCCTCTTGGGCCGTCTTGGGCCGTCTTGGAGGCCTTTGAGCCGTCTTGGACTGACAGAAGGCGAGAGCTCGAACATGTTACGATATACCATTGATTTTTTTTGGTTACAGTACAGCTTTAATTGGTTTCGGAATTATTTCTGTAGTGCGCACTGTATGCAATTACATCAATAATTGTGTCGGGAATTAATAATGTAGGCTCGAAATATTGCCAAGAGCATTTTGGTTATGCATTTCTATTGAGTTGGGAAGTTAGAAAGGAATTCGATAAGGTGTTTCCTGAGTTAGAGAGGAATTTGAATACCAGAGATAGTTCTGAACCTCAAAGACAATCGAGTCCGAATTGCCCGAGGAAGCCAGGGCCAGGAAGGGAAAAAGGAGTTAGAAAGGAATTCGATAAGGAAATTCAAGAGTTAGAAAGGAATTTTGTTTTTTGGGTTGTTTTGGTGTTTTTTTTTTGTTTTTACGACGCCGAGAGGTCTGAGCCAGGAAGGAAAAAACGAGTTAGAAAGGAATTTGATAAGAAAATTCAAGAGTTAGCAAGCAAGGAATTTCGTTTTGGGGGTTGTTTTTGTTTTGCTTTGCTTTTTTAAGACGCCGAGAGGTCTGGGCCAGGAAGGAAAAATGAGTTAGAAAGGGATTTAATAAGGAATTTCAAGAGTTAGAAAGGAATTTCGTTTTTTGGGGTTGTTTTTCGTTTCGTTTTTTTTTTTTTACGACGCCGAGAGGTTTGGGCCAGGACGGAAAAAGGAGTTAGAATGGAATTTAACTAGGAATTTCAAGGGTTAGAAAGGAATTTTGTTTTTTTTTCTGTGTTGTTTTTGTTTTGTTTTGTTTTTTATTTACGACGCCGAGAGGTCTGGGCCAGGAAGGAAAAAGGAGTTAGAAAGGAATTCAATAAGGAATTTCAAGAGTTAGAAAGGATTATGTTTTTTTGGGGGTTGTTTTTTTGTTCTGTTTTTTACGACGCCGAGAGGTCTGGGCCAGGAAGGAAAAAGGAGTTGGAACGGAATTTAATACGGAATTTCAAGGGTTAGAAAGGAATTTCGTTTTTTTGGGGTATGTTTTTCGTTTTGTTTTTTACGACGCCGAGAGGTCTGGGCCAGGAAGGAAAAGGGAATTATAACGGAATTTAATAAGGAATTTCAAGAGTTAGAAAGGAATTTTGTTTTTTTGGCTGTTTTTTTTCGGGGGTCTGTTTTTTTTACGACGCCGAGAGGTCTGGGCCAGGAAGGAAAAAGGGAGTTAGAAAGGAATTTAATAAGGAATTTCAAGAATTAGGAATTTCGTGTTTGGGGGTTGTTTTTTTTTTGTTTCTTTTTAAACGACGCCGAGAGGTTTGGGCCAGGAAGGAAAAAGGAGTCAGAAGGGAATTTAATAAGGAATTTCAAGAGTTAGAAAAGCAGTTTGTTTTTTTGTGGTTGTTTTTTGTTTTGTTTTTCTTCGACGCCGAGAGGTCTGGGCCAGGAAGGAAAAAAAAGGAGTTAGAAAGGAATTTAATCAGGAATTTCAAGAGTTAGAAAGGAAATTCGTTTTTTGAGGTTGTTTTTTGTTTTGTTTTGTTACGGCGCCGAGGGGGGTTGGGCCAGGACGGAAACAAAGGAGTTAGAAAGGAATTAAATAACGCATTTCAAGAGTTAGAAAGGAATTTCGTTTTTGGTGTTGTTTTTTTGTTTTGTTTTTTTACGACGCCGAGAGGTCTGGGCCAGGAAGGAAAAAGGAGTTATAAAGGAATCTAACAAGGATTTTCCAGAGATAGAAAGGAATTCTGGATGCCAGAGAGAATTCTGAATCGCAGGCCCACTCGCGTCAGAATTCCCCAAGAAACGCTGGGGCCAGGAAGGGGAAACGGAGTTAGAAAGGAATTCGATAAGGAATTTCCCGGGTTAGAAAGGAATTTTAATACCAGGGAGAATTCTGAATTTCAAAGACTATTGAATCAGAGTTCCCCAAGAAACTCTGGGGCCAGGAAGGGAAAAAGGAGTTAGAAAGGAATTTGATACGGACTTTCCCGAGTTAGAAAGGAATTTTGAATACCAGAGAGTATTCAGAATTTCAGAGACAATCGAATCAGAATTCCCCAAGAAACGCTGGGGCCAGGAAGGGGAAACACAGTTAGAAAGGAATGTGGTACGTTCTTTCCTGGGTTACAAAGGAATTTTGAATACCAGAGATAATTCTGAACCTCAGAGAGTATCGAATCAGAATTGTCCGAGAAAGTTAGGGCCAGGAAGGGAAAAAAAGAGTTAGAAAGGAATTTAATAAGAATTTTTCCTGAGTTAGGAAGGAATTATGAATACCAGAGAGAATTCTGAACTTCAGAGACAATCGAATCAGAATTCCCCAAGAAACGCTGGGGCCAGGAAGGGGAAACGGAGTTATAAAGGAATTCGATAACGATTTTCCAGAGTTAGAAAGGAATTTTGAATACCAGAGATAATTCTAAATCTCAGAGCCAATCGCGTCAGAATTCCCCAGGAAACGCTGGGGCCAGGAAGGGAAAAAGGAGTTAGAAAGGAATTTGATAAGGGAATTTCAAGAGTTAGAAAGGAATTATGAATACCAGAGAGAATTCTGACTTCAGAGACTATCGAATCATAATTCCCCAAGAAGCGCCGGGGCCAGGACAGGGAAACGGAGTTAGAAAGGAAATTAATAGGGAATTTCCACAGTTAGAAAGGAATTTTGAATACCAGAGAGAATTCTGAACCTCAGAGACAATCGAGTCCGAATTGCCAGAGAAAGCCAGGGCCAGGAAGGGAGAAAGGAGTTAGAAAGGAATTTGATATGGAAATTCTAAAGGTAGAAAGGATTTTTGAATGCCAGAGAGAATTCTGAATTTCAGAGACTATCGAATCAGAATTCCCCAAGAAACGCTGGGGCCAGGAAGGGAAAACGGAGTTCCTTCTTCCCCTTCGGAACCCAGGAAAATCCTTATCACATTCCTTTCTAACTCCGTTTTCCCTTCCTGGCCCCAGCGTTTCTTAGGGAATTCTGATTCGATAGTCTCTGAAATCCAGAATTCTCTCTGGCATTCAAAAATCCTTTCTAACTGTGGAGTTTCCTTATCAAATTCCTTTCTAACTCTTTTTTCCCTCCCTGGCCCTGGCTTTCTCGGGCAATTCGGATTCGATTGTCTCTGAGGTTCAGAACTCTCTCTGGTATTCAAAATTCCTTTCTAACCCTGGAAATTCCTTATTACATTCCTTTCTAACTCCGTTTCCCTTTCCTGGCCCTGGCGCTTCTTGGGGAATTCTGATTCGATAGTCTCTGAAATTCAGAATTCTGTCTGGTATTCAAGATTCCTTTCTAACTCTGGAAATTCCTTATTAAATTCCTTTCTAACTCATTTTTCTCTTCCTGGCCCCGGCGTTTCCTGGGGAATTCTGACGCGATTGGCTCTGAGATTCAGAATTCTCTCTGGTATTCAAAATTCCTTTCTAACTCTGGAAATTCCTTATCGAATTCCTTTCTAACTCCGTTTCCCCTTCCTGGCCCCAGCGTTTCTTGGGAAATTCTGATTCGATTGTCTCTGAAGTTCAGAATTCTCTGTGGTATTCAAAATTCCTTTCTAACTCTTGGGAATTCTTTATTAAATTCCTTTTCTAACTCTTTTTTCCCTTCCTGGCCCTGGCTTTCTCGGGCAATTCTGAATCGATACTCTCTGCGGTTCAGAATTATCTCTGGTATTCAAAATTCCTCGCTAACTCTGGAAAGTCCTTATCGAATTCCTTTCTAACTCCGTTTCCCCTTCCTGGCCCCAGCGTTTCTTGGGGAATTCTGATTCGATACCTAGTCTCTGAAATTCGGAATACTCTCTGGTTTTCAAAATTCCTTCCTAACTCGGGAAATTCCTTATCAAATTCCTTTCTAACTCCTTTTTCCCTTCCTGGCCCTGGCTTTCTCGGGCAATTCGGACTCGATTGTCTCTGAGGTTCAGAATTCTCTCTGGTATTCAAAATTCCTTTCTAACTCTGGAAATTCCTTATCGAATTCCTTTCTAACTCCGTTTCCCCTTCCTGGCCCCAGCGTTTCTTGGGGAATTCTGACGCAAGTGGGCCTGCGATTCAAAATTCTCTCTGGTATTCAAAAGTTCTTTCTAACTCTTGGAAATTCCTTATCGAATTCCTTTCTAACTCCGTTTCCCCTTCCTGGCCCCGGCGCTTCTTGGGCAATTCATATCAGATAGTCTCTGAGATGCAGAATTCTTTCTGGTATCCAGAATTCCTTCCTAACTCTTGAAATTCCTTATTAAATTCCTTTCTAACTCCTTTTTCCGTCCTGGCCCAGACCTCTCGGCGTCGTAAAAAAAATAAAAAACAAAACAAAACACAGACCCCCCAAAAAACAATTCCTTTCTAACTCTTGAAATTCCTTATTACATTCCTTTCTAACTCCTTTTTCCTTCCTGGCCCAACCCCCCCGGCGTCGTAAAAAGACAAAACCAAGAAACAACCCCAAAAAACGAAATTCCTTTCTAACTCTTGAAATTCCTTATTAAATTCCTTTCTAACTCCTTTTTCCTTCCTGGCTCAGACCTCTCGGCGTCGTAAAAAAAACAAAACAAAACACAGACCCCCAAAAAATCAAATTCCTTTCGAACTCTTGAATTTCCTTATTAAATTCCTTTCTAACTCCTTTTTCCCTTCCTGGCCGAAACCTCTCGGCGTTGTAAAAAAACAACCCCAAACAACGAACTTCCTAACTCTTGAACTGCCTTATTAAATTCTTTTCTAACTCATTTTTCTTTCCTGCCCCAGACCTCTCGGCGTCGTAGAAAAACAAAACAAAAAACAACCCCGAAACACGAAATTCCTTTCTAACTCTTGATATTCCTTATTAAATTCCTTTCTAACTCCTTTTTTTTCCTTCCTGGCCCAGACTTCTCGGCGTCGTACAAAACAAAACAGACCAACCACCAAAACAAAATTTCTTTCTAACTCTTGAAATTCCTTACTAAATTCCTTGTTAACTCCTTTTTCCCTTCCTGGCCCAGACCTGTCGGCGTCGTGAAAAAAAAACAAAACAAAAATCAGCCCCCAAAAAAACGAAATTCCTTTCTAACTTTTGAAATTCCTTATTAAGTTCCTTTCTAACCCCTTTTTTCTTCCTGCCCCAGACCTCTCGGCGTCGTGAAAAAACAAAACAAAAAACAACTACCAAAAACTAAATTCCTTCCTAACTCTTGAAATTCCTGATTAAATTCCTTTCCAACTCCTTTTTCCTTCCTGGCCCAGACCTCTCGGCGTCGTGAAAAAAAACAGAACAAAAAAAACAACACCAACAACGAAATTTCTTTTTTAACTCTTGAAATTCCTTATTAAATTCCTTTCTAACTCCTTTTTCCCTTCCTGGCCCAGACCTCTCGGCGCGTAAAAAAACAGAAAACAGCACCCAAAAACGAAATTCCTTTCTAACTCTTGAAATTCCTTATTAAATTCCCTTCTAATTCATTTTTCCTTCCTGGCCCAGACCTCTCGGCGTCGTAAAAAAACAAAACAAAAAACAATTTCAAAAAAAACGAAATTCCTTTCTAACTCTTGGAAATCCTTATTAAATTCCTTTCGAATTCCTGTTCCTTCCTGGCCCAGACCTCTCGGCGTCGTAAAAAAACAAAACAAAAAAACACCACCAAAAACGAAATTCCTTTCTAACTCTTGAAATTCCTTTATTAAATTCCTTTCTAACTCCTTTTTCCTGCCTGTCCCAAACCTCTCGGCGTTGTAAAAAATGAAACAAAAAACAACCCAAAAAACAACATTTCTTTCTAACTCTTGAAATTCCTTATCAAATTCCTTTCTAACTCCTTTTTTCCTTCCTGGCCCTGACCTCCCGGCGTCGTAAAAAACAAAACAAAAAACAGCCACCAAAAAAGCGAAATTCCTTTCTAACTCTTGAAATTCCTTATTAAATTCATTTCTAACTCCTTTTTCCTTCCTGGCCCAGACCTCTCGGTGTCGCTTAAAAAAAAAACAAAACAAAAATAATCCAAAAAAGCGAAATTCCTTTCTAACTCTTGATATTCCTTATTAAATTCCTTTCTAACTCCTTTTTCTTTCCTGGCCCAGACCTCTCGGCGTCGAAAAAAAAACAAAACAACAATCAATTTCCCAAAAACGAAATTCCTTTCTAACTCTTGAAATTCCTTATTAGATTCCTTTCTAACTCCTTTTTCCTTCCTGGCCCAGACCTCTCGGCGTCGTAAAAAACAAAACAAAAAACCACCACCAAAAACGAAATTCCTTTCTAACTCATGAAATTCCTTATTAAATTCATTTCTAACTCCTTTTTCCTTCCTGGCCCAGACCTCCCGGCGTCGTTTCTTTTTTGTTTAAAAACAACACCCAAAACGAAATTCCCTTCAAACTCCCTGGAAATTCCTTATCAATTTCCTTTCTAACTCCTTTTTTTCCTTCCTGGCCCAGACATCTCGGCGTCGTTAAAAAAAACAAAAAAACGACCCCAACAACGAAATTCCTTTCTAACTCTTGAAATTCCTTATCAAATTCCTTTCTAACTCCTTTTTCTTCCCCGGCCCAGACCTCCTGGCGTCGTAAAAAAACAAATTTAACGCAAAAAAACTGAATTCCTTTCTAACCTTTGAAATCCCTTATCAAATTCCTTTCTAACTCCTTTTTCCTTCCTGGCCCAGACCTCCCGGCGTCGTAAAAAACAGAAAAAACGCCGCGCGAAAGCTGCGTCGCAGCTACAGCTACAGCTACAGCTACAGCATTAATTGCTCAGCGAATTATTTACTGTAGCACCCTACAGTACAGCTACAGCATTAATTGCTCAGCGAATTATTTCTGTTAGGGAAAAAAATCAATGGTACGCAAAGGAACATCAGTGAGTTTGGTGTCTTCGGGTTTTCTTCGGGGCCGTCTTGGAGCTCCCCTGGGATGCATTTGGGGCCTCGTGGCTTGTCTTGAGGCCACTTATGGCCGTACGGTAGGTCCGTGTCGTGTCGACTGGCGGCGACCCCGCCAGCGGCGTTCAACGTTGAACGCCGCGGGCGACCCAGAACCGTTCGATGTGCAACGATTTGGACGTTCCGTGAACGGCCGATCGTTCAAGGTTGAACGATCCCCGCGGTGTCAGAAGCCAACGCCGAAGTCGGCACCACACGAACCTGACGCGTTGGAGCCGACTGGGGAGGCACTTGGGGCCAGCGTTAAGTCGGGCCTGTCCCTCTACAGGAGGATTACTCAGACACAGTCAAACAAAAAGAGTCCGGTGTTGACTTTTCAACTATTTGTGAACATATGTTGAATACTTATTTAAATTCTAGACGCTTCGCTTATCCCCACCAGCCCATCCCGAAACGATGTCCAGGCGAGTTGAGGTGATCAGGGAAGTGCGGCAGCAAAGAGGAGGACGGCCGAACCGTGCAAAGGAGTGAGGAGGAGAAGGAGGAGGTTGATGGATGGATGGATGAGGGAGTGGGAAGACGGAGGATGAATAGGATGAGGAGGAGGCGGAGGAGGAGGAGGAGGAGGAGGAGGAGGAGGAAGAGAAGGAGTACGAGCAGGAAGGAGGAACAGGAGGAGGAGGAGGAGGGCAAGCACAAGGGCCAGAGGTCTCTTGGATGCCTCTAGGAGCCTCTTGGAGTATCTCTTGGGCGATTCTTGGGGGCCTCTTGGGACGTCTTGGGGGTCTCTTGGCGATCCTGGGGGGCTCTTCGGGGTCTTGGGTGCCTCGGGGGGGGGCCTCTTGGGGCCTCTGAGGGTCTTCTTGGGGGCCTTCTGGGGACCTCTTGGGGGCCTCTTGGGGCCATCTTGGGGCCATCTTGGGACCTCTTGGGGCCTCCTGGGCGCTTCTTTGTGCCATCTTGGAGGAGATCTATCAAAGAAGAGCTAAGCTTTAATTAGCGCTGCCCCCCCAGGATGCCAAAATGGGGCCAAAACCCTGCTAAAATCAATGAGTTTGGCTTCCTCGCCGAGGCTGTTTTGGACGCTCTGACCGCTTCTCGCCCCTCCTGTCCAGGTCAGTGGGGAGGGGGTGGGGGGAGGGGTAAACCCCTCCCCGAAGGGGAAGAGGGAGGGGTGGAAGAGGAAACGCCCTAAACCACCGACGCCCAGAGGGCTGGTGGGATTTCTGTGAGAAGCATTTGACCGTTTCGGTTGCTCTTACATGTGTTTTCGCAGTATTCTGGGCTTCGCGTCCCGCGCGAGCGCTCGATTGACTTTATTTTGAAGCAGTTTTTGGGCGTCTGGGGTCCTTTTAGACGCCATCGGGGCGCTCTGGGGGGGGGGGGCATCTTGGAGCAAATCTATCAAAGAAGAGCAGAGCTTTAATTAGCGCTGCCCCTCCAGACTGTCTAAAATCGCTTCCTGGACCCATCTTGGATCGCTCTTGGAGCGCTCTTGGACGCTGTTGAGGCAGTCTTGAGGCTCTCTTGGGCCCCTGTTGGGGCCCAGTTGGGGCATCTTGGCGCCACCTTGAGGCCTCGGATGGGCTTCGGAAGCGATAATGTGATAACACCAAAAACATTGATTTTCCCTAGGGTTTTCAAGCATTTCGGCCTTTTGAGGGCACTCTAATGATGCTCTTGTGGGCACTTGGAACCATCTTGGAGCGGTCTTGGAACGTGTTGGAGCGTCTTCTGAACCATCTTCAGGCATCTTGCGCTATCTTGAGCCATCTTGGAGGCGATCTTGGGCTCTCTGAGGCCCTCTTGGAGCCGTCCTGGGCCATCTTGGACGCTCTGACCGCTCCCCGCCCCTCCTGTCCAGGTCAGTGGGAGGGGGTAGGGGGAGGGGTAAACCCCTCCCCGAAGGGGAAGAGGGAGGGGTGGAAGAGGAAACGCCCTAAACCACCGACGCCCAGAGGGCTGGTGGGGAAACGCTTCGCGTATCCCCACCAGCCCGTCCAGAAACGACGCCCAGGCGAGTAGAGGGTCGTCCTCTTGGGTGCCTCGGGGGGGCCTCTGTGGGCCGTTCGGGATCCTGTTTGGGGCCTCCTGGGGGCCTCTTGAGGCCTCTTGGGGCCATCTTGGGGCCTTTGGGGGCCTCCTGGGCGCTTCTTGGGGCCATCTTTGCCCCCTCAGGAGGCCAAAACTGGGCCAAAATCTGAGTAAAATCAATGGTTTTGGCTTCCTCGCCGAGGCCGTTTTGGACGCTCTGACCGCTCGCGGCCCCCCCCGTCCAGGTCCACGGGGAGGGGGTAGGGGGAGGGGTAAACCCCTCCCCGAAGGGGAAGAGGGAGGGGTGGAAGAGGAAACGCCTTAAACCACCTACGCCCAGAGTGCTTGTTGGATTGCCTCTATCAGGTAAGTGCACAGCACACAGAGGAAGCCAGTATGAGACATCTTGGGATTTCTTGAGCCATCTTGGAGGTCATTTTGGGCTCTCCGAGGCGCTCTTGGAGTCATCTTAATCAGTGCCCCCCCAAGAGGCCAACATATGGCTAAAACTAGTGCAAACAATGGTTTGACATTATCGCCGAGGCCTCTGGGAGCACCTTGGGTGCCTCTGGGGGGTCTCTTGGGGCCTCTTGGGGGTCTCTTGGGGGCCTCCTGGGGGCCTCTTGGGGGGGCCTCTTGGGGCCATCCTGCGGCCTCTTGGGGCATCCTGGGGGCCTCTTGCGGCCATCGTGGAGGAAATCGATCAAAGAAGAGGAGAGCTTTAATTAGCCCTGCCCCCTCAGAAAGCCAAAATGGGGCCAAAACCATAGTACAATCAATGATTTTGGCTTCCTCGCCGAGGCCGTTTTGGACGCTCTGACCGCTCCCCGCCCCTCCTGTCCAGGTCAGTGGGGAGGGGGTAGGGGGAGGGGTAAACCCCTCCCCGAAGGGGAAGAGGGAGGGGTGGAAGAGGAAACGCCCTAAACCACCGACGCCCAGAGGGCTGGTGGGATTTTGGTCCAGAGTCCGCCGGTAGGGGGACAGGCTCGACCGAAGCCTCCTCGGCTGCTCTGCGGAAGTCCGGGCGAGGCCGGGGGGGGTGGGCGTCGGGCCGCCCGGGAAGCGCCGCCGGGAAGGGGGGGGGCGGTGCAGGCGCCGCTGCGTTCGACGGAGAACAACAGCAACAAAACAAGTCGCAGAGGCAACCAGAAGACAGGACACGCCCTGTTCGTTTTTGTTCGTTTGCTGTTGTTGTTTTTGTTGCTTCTCTCTCTATATATATATATATATGTTTTTGTTCATGACTTTCAGGTGTCCTACCAGACAGCACGCGGCATTCCGCCACGCCTCAGCCTGCCAGGGAGGCACAGTCGCAGCTTTCTGCGCGCTACATTTCCTCGCTCCTCCTCTCCACCGCCCTCCCCCCTCCCATCCTCGTCGTCCGCCCCCTTCCTAGCTAATCCCCTCCTTCCCTCCCTTCCCCCTCTCCCCCTCCCTCTCCCTGCCTCCCTCCCTCCCTGCCTCCCTCCCTCCCCTCCCTAATCCCCTTCCTCCCTCCTCCCTCCCGCCTTCCTCCCTAATCCCCTCCCTCCCTCCCTTCCCTCCCCCTCCTGGTCCTCTCTCCCTCCGTTTTCCCTTCTGGACCTCGCTCGGGCCCTTTTTTTCCCACGGTCGGGCTTGTGCCCGAGCCGCCTAGCTGTGCTTGCACGCTTGGCGCCGCGCCTGATCAAACATCTCCTGCAGTAGTCATTTAGGCCCACGCGTGGCTTGCAGGGAGTTCCAGGGTGGACGCGCGCGCCCAGTTGGGTGCACGCAGATTCGTTCCGTGGACTGCGAGGCCGACGTCCGGCAGGTTTCGGGCAGCGCGGAGCACCTTCGGCGTCCGTGCGCCATAGAGTACAGCGTGCCGCGAGGAAACGGAACACCACGCACGGGCTACAGACATCAGCTACAGTGTGGGGACGAGCGCGTGCGAGAACGGTGGCAGCCACAGTCATCAGCTGCGTGGCTGGGACTAGACGGTGCGGCTGCGCTGCACACAGGCGGGTCAGCAAGGACAACGATGGCACCAGCTCTGGCGAACAGGAGCGCAGGGTTTTTTATCGGGCATTGCGAGGCGAGCGAGAGTGGGAGCGGGACGCCAGCTACAATACAGGTATGGGTTTTTTGCGGGAAGGCGCGCAGTGGCAGTTTCGGGAACTATGGCAAGGCGTGCGTAGGGGAGGGCCACGAGCTACCATGTCGGTATCTTCGTTTGCGAGGAGGCGCGCAGCGGCTGCATCGGGCGTTGCGAGGAAGGCGACCGTGAGCGCGGGAAACTGGCTAAAACGCAGGGGGCCGTTCTTGCGACAAGGCATACACAGGAGGGGGCCATCCGCTACACTGCTCGTACCAGCTCTTGCGAGAAGGTGCACAGTTCAGTAATCTTGCGCTGCGAGAAGGGCGAAAGTGGCAGCGGGGCCATCACTTGCAATGCTGGCTTCAGCGCGTGAAAAAATCCGGCATGGCGCGACGGGCGAACGCGAGCGGGAAAGTAACAATGCAGGTATGGGGGCTCTTGCGAGCAGGCGCGCAGTGGCAGCTTCCAGAAGTGTGGCAAGGCGGACGCAGGGGAGGGTCATCAGCTACGGCGCCGGGATCTTTCCTTGCGAGAAGGCGCGCAGTGGCCACACCGAGCGCTGCGAGCGGGGCAGCCGTCAGCGCGGGACACCACCTGCAGTGCAGGGATCCGTTGTTGCAACAAGGCGATCAGTGGCAGCTTCAGGCACTGTGGAATAGCAGACGCAGGAGCGGGTCATCAGCTACCATGTTGGTATCTGCTCTTGCGAGAAGATGCGCAGTGCTCTCATCCGGCATGGCGCGACGGGCGAAAGTGGGGGCGGGGCGCCAGCTGCAATGCAGGTTTGGGCTCTCGCGAGGAGGCGCGCAGTGGCAGCTTCTGGCAGTATGACAAGGCGAACGAAGGGGATGGCCAATGCCCGTGCCCGCTCTCGCGAGAAGGTGCGCAGTGGCTGCATCGGGCGCCGCGGGCAGTGCGGCAGTGAGCGCGCGACACCAGCTAAAGTGCAGGGGTCCGCTCTTGCGGAAAGGCGCGCAGTGGTAGATTTTGGCACTGCGGAGGGGCAGATGCAGGGGCAGGCTGTTTGCCACCATGCTTTGCACCCGCTCTTGGGAGGAAGCGCGAGGCGCACGTTCAGCTGCTGCGCCGGTGTCCTCGCATCAGAGCTGGCATGCGGTAGCGTGCGAGCGGGACGCGAGGCGCTTTGGCGCGCTCAGCAACAACGCCAGCATCGGGGCGTCAGAGCTGGCGTGGCGCAGGCGCGCCGGCCGAGCGGCGAAAGGAGAACAATGGCAATCTGTTCGTTGCATTCGAGAAGGGGCACGGGCTGGGGTAGCGTGTGCGGCGATGGGTTTTTGCGGGCGAAATTCTTCCGATGGTCAGCTTGCGTGGGCGGCATTGAGAAGGAGGTATACGCCATCCCGAGCGAGAACGGCCAAGGGTAGACTGATTCGCTATGGGAAAGCAGCCATCCATCAGGAGTTCCATTGTGAGTCTGAACTCGCATGGCGCGAGGAGTCGTGTTTCGCGTGCGCCATCGGAGCATGGGCCTAAGCAGCGCAATCCAGCACAATCCCTTCCCCCCCTGATCCTCTCATCTGTCCCCCTCTGGCCCCCTTGCGTGGGGAAAAGGGGGGAAAGGCCAAGATGTGGGAAGGATGGGGTGGGCGTGGGAAAGAGGGGGCGGGGGAGGGGAAGGGGAGCTGCTTGAACATTGCGCGCGCGCACCCCACCCATTCGTTGCGACTGTTTGTAGCGGAGTGCTCAAATGAGCGTTCGTGCCGCCCCGATCCTGGCCCCCCAGACACCTGTCTGCTTGCGCCCTGGGAGATACCTCGCTCCTCGATCGTCGATGCCCGCGGACCCACGGCACCACCTGCTCGCCGACGCGATGCCCTCACGCGGCCCCCTGCAAATGGGGGAGGCGCCATGCGTCGCATCGGCGGGGGTCTCTCTCCGCGATAGGTGGGGCCTCCAGGCGCCGTGAGAGAGTTGGGAATTCTGGACGGAGGCAGCGCGACGCGTCGCGCGCGGCGACGTAGCCGCGCCGCATTGGCGAGGGTGGTCCCGCACTACGATCGGCGGTGCCTCAAGACACTGGGGGCACGAGGACAACCGAAACATCGAAATGTGTTGTTTCCGCGTGCGGGGCAGCGTCCAGCAAATTCCAGGGGCAACCGCAAGCACGTTGTTTCCACGTGCGGCGCCGCCCCAGGACAGCCCCAGGGGCCGCCGTCTCATGGCGCCATATGCCCATGCAGCGTCGAGCAAGCACAAGGGACCGCCGCACGTGTACGGCCCACGCGGGTCCGCCCACCATGGGGCCGTCGTGCCGTGGCTTCAGATCCCAGTGCGGTCTCGAGCAATCCTCAGGGACCGCCGCACATGCACGTGCCATGCGGGGCCGCCCCCCCACAGGGGGCCGCCGTCTCGTGGCTTCACATGCCGATGCATCCTCGAGCGCGCACGAGGGACCGCCGCACGCTGCGTTCCATGCGGGGCCGCCCCCCAGGGGTGGGCGCAGTTTCGAGCAGGCATTACAGGCCGCCGCACGTGTATTTTCCATGCGGGGCCGCCCCCAAAGGGGGGCGCCGTCTCGTAGCTTCACATGCCGATGCAGCCCCGAACAGGCACGAGCAGGCACGAGGGCCCGCCGCACATGTGCGTCCCATGCGGGGCCGACCCCCGAGGGGCCCCGCCCGACGTCCATCGGGCAGGCCCTGCTCTGCACCCTCCTGGCTCTCGGGTCGGACTAAGAAAGGTACGTACGGAGTCTGCTGCGTGTTTGGAGCCGCGACCGCCCGTACCATACCTCATTTCCTCTCCTGTCTTCCTTCCACGAGTAGGACGAGGAGGAGGGGAAGCACTGGCAGGAGGAAGGGTTCGCTTATCCCTCTACATGGGATGCAACTCTTGGGAGGTTAAATTCGGCGTCTGCGCTGGTCTAGCCTTTTCATCTGAGCTATTATTGCGTAGTGACCCCCTAAGTAAGCTTAGTCGCCATTCACCCTTAATCGTTTGTTACGGAGAGATTCCTAGAGTTACTTCCTATACTCCCACAGCCCCCTCCTTCGTGCAAGCCGACCTGCTCCTCCACGAGGAGGAGGAGGAGGAGGAGGAGGAGGAGGAGGAGGAGGAGGAGGAGGATTCGTTGACCCCTTCTTTGGCACAGCCAACGTGCTTCCGTAAGCCACTCCGAATGCGGATCGAAGCGCCTCGGCCACGAAGTGGGTCCCCGACCCAAATCGGAGGAACGCTCCGAAAATCAGAGCCTCTCCTGAGCCAAAGGTGGTTGTTATCTCAGCATCTTGATTGCACCATCACCCGTTTTGCCCGATCTGATCCGATCCCCATAGTTCGGCAGATTGATGCGGGCCATGGTTTGCATGGCGTTGTTCTGCATTTTGGCACTGCCAATTCACTCTATTCGGTTCGATTTCGATTCGATTTTGCGGTGCAGATGCAGCCCGGTCCGATGCACGAGTCGGAAACCGGTCCGATTTCCCCATCCGATGCTGACCGATTTTGCCTTCTGCCCCCCTCGCCCCCTCCCCGCTTCGAAGAGACCAAGGCGGGCAAAGATGTCATCTCCCGTATGCGTCGTGGCTTAACTCCTGAGTCGAGAATGAAGTTCCAAGAGTTCCGATTGTTTTTTTGTCGAGCGGCCTGGCTAGCGCCAGAGTGACGAAAATGGCTTAATCATACAAATCAGCAGAAGCATAGCATCACTACTAGGATTGAGAATGCCCATATAATGCTACGAGAGATAATGATCGCAGTCGTAGTATTGCTTATGATACTGATCACAACCAAGTGTAGTGATAATGCTACCGCCCCCCCCCCCCGAGAAGGCGCGGCGCGGGTGGCGCTGGGCGCAGACCGGCGAGGAGGTCGAGGTGACGGTCGGCGTGCCGGAGGGCACCGCCAAAGGGGACGTCCGCGTGGACATCGGGAGCGCGTCGCTGCGCGTGGCGCTGCGGGGCGAGCCCGCGGCCGCCCTCGCGGACCTTCGCCTCTACGCGGGCGTGCTCCCAGAGGAGCGGGGGGGGATTGGGGGGGGAGGTTCACTCAGGAGGGGAAAAAACACACAGACACAATTAATCGTCGACTCCCAGGAGAATATAGGAAAATTGGGCAGTGGGGGGAAGACGAAAATCCAGAACTTCTGGATTTTCGTCTTTCCCATATCTTCTGGACCAGAAGATATGGGAAAATATGGGGAATATGTTTATCTGTGTGTATTTATTAGTATGTCCCAAGGCCACTTCAGTCACGCGTTTTGCTGTCAGCCAGCCTGTCGTCCTCTCTGGCTGGGTCTCGCTTCCAGGCCTCGAGGGCTTGCGTGTCGTCGTCCTGCTGCTCGGCGAGGCGGCAGAGCGTTGCGCGGCGCAGGTCGACACCACCAGCGAACGCGTGCGCGTGTGCGTGCGCGGGGCCAACCTGCGCGCGTGCGGATGATGCGTCGTCCCTGGCGAACGTCGGCATGTGAGTTCGCGTGTGCACGGGGGCACTCGCCGGTCAATCGCAACGTATTGCCGATTCCTGGCTCATGTGTTCCCCCTCCCTGAGCCAGTCCCCCCCCCTTTCTGTGAGGGGAGTCACGTCTTCTCGAATAGAAGTTGTCGAAGCTCAGAGCGGATTTCTCGGATCTTTGTTCCGACGCCGCCCCCTGCGCGCAGAGAGAGCCAGGGGTGTTCAGCGCCGATGCAGGAAAGTCACACAGACCTCAAAAGTGTATGCTCATCATGTTCTTTCTTCTCCGCCCAGGGAGGGGAAGGGGGGAAAGAGTGGGGGGGAGTGGGGGGAGAGGGAGTGCAGGAGGCAAGGGAGGGGAGGCGGTGCAGGAGGAGGGAGGTGCAAGAGGAGGCACGTTGCAAGAGGGGATCGGAGGGGAGGAAGGGAGGGGTGTGGAGGAGGAGGAAGAAGGGAGGACGAGGAGGAATGCAAGAGGGGGACAGGAGCAAGATAATCAAGGCAATCTGGAGTGCAGATGAGGAGCTACGCGTGGACGAGGAGTAGGAAAAAGGGAGGGAGGAGACAGACAGCATGAGCACGAGAAGGGGGATTCTACTGATGAGCGAGGAGGATGGTGCAGGCTAGAGAGATGAAGAGAAGGAGCATCAGAGGAGGATGACGAGGAAATCCCAGACGGTACGTTAATAGCCATCGACGCCCACCTTACGTCAAACAGTTATGGAATCTTGAGTACAGCAGGAGGAACATGAGAAGGATCATACAGGGGGAGGAGGAGGAGGAGGAGGAGGAGGAGGAGGAAGAGGAGGAGGAGGAGGAGAAGATGATGATTCCGAAAAGGATGATGAACATGCGGAAGAGGAGAAGGAGGCGGAGGAAAGAGGGTGAATGAGCAGGACCACAGTGAGGCGGGCGGGTGAGGACTGGGAGAAGGGGGACGAGGAGGAAGTGCAGGAGGAGAACGAGGGAGGGACAGAGGAAGGGGTTCAAGACAAGGAGAACGAGGAGCGCTTGGGCTGGGGGAGCCTGGAGGAGAGCACGTGGACACTCCTCTCGGACCAGCGGGGTCGGCACGTCCAGGCGACGGTGGCCGAGAAGCAGGAGCGTGTGCACGAGGAGGGCCACCGGCGGCGCGCCGAGGGGGGGAGCGGGGCGAGGCAGGCCGTCCCAGAGTGCGGCGGAGCCTCCGAGAGGCCCTCTGCGGCTCCGGAGGAGGCTCGGAGTGCTCGTCGGAGCGCCGGAGGCCTTCTGAGCAGGCCCGCCCCATCTGCCGTCCCTCCCTCGGGCGCGCCGCAGAGTTCAGGAGGGGAGGGGAAGCGGAGGAGGGGGAGGTAGCAGTGCCTGGGATGTTGATGCTGCTGCTGCTGAGGAGGAGGAGGGGGAGGAGGATGAGGATGTGGATGTGGATGAGGAGTAGGATGCGGAGGATGATAAATATGATAATGATGTGGATGAGGATGATGATAAGGGTAAGGATGATGATGATGATGCTTGCAAATGATGACGATGATGCTGATGATGATGGTTATCATCGCCATGATCATGATCATGATGAGCATGACGGTCATGATGAAGACGGTATGCTCAGGATGATCATGATGATCATGATGAAGACGATGATGATGATGATGATGATGATGATGATGATGATGATGATGGTGATGATGATGATGGTGATGACGATGACAATGGCAATGACGATGTTGCTGATGATAATGCCGATGATGGTGATGATTCTGATGATGATGCTGATGATAATGATTATGAGTATGATTATGATGATGCTGCTGCTGATGACGATGATGATGGTGTTGATGATGCTGATGGTGGTGATGATGATGATGGCGATGGTGATGGTGATGGACATGCTGGTGGTGGTCATGATGGTGGTGATGATGATGATGATGATGATGAGGAGGAGGAGGAGGATGTGGAAGAGGAGGAGGAGGAGGAGGAAGAGGAGGAGGAATAGGAGGATGATGTTGGTGGTTATGATGTTGACGACGATGAGGAGGAGCAGGATGATGAGGAGGTGGAGAAGGAGGTGGGGGTGGAGGAGTGTGAGGAGGGAGGGAGGGAGAGAGGGAGGAGGAAGGAGGATTGCAAAGATTTCCGCCATCACGAGAACGATCAGGCCATGAAGCTCACAGCCCATTTCCGTCAACCCGCATAGCAAAGACGAACAATTTTTCAAAGGTGCCCTTGCATTCTTCCCCTTCGGCCCAAACTTGCCCGCTTTCGCTGGCCGCGCCCCGCTCGCAAAGTGTCGGCATGGCCTTCCAAGGCCAGTGCATCCGTGTCGTGCGTCCTTACTATACGGGTCGACTGTAAGCAGCAATCCCTAGGCGCTTGACGGCTTTTCGCGAATCGATTTGTGGGGATCAAGCCAGACAAATGGAGGCGAATGCAGGTAAATCGAGGTACATACAGGGAATTCCGAGGACACCCAGGCAATTCCAGGCAAATCCATCATCTCGCCAGGGGAATGTGGAGCAACCCGTGGCCGCTCCCGCGCGAGCCGAAGGACGGCAGAAGTCGTCGAGCCCTTCGCGAGGCCTGCCCAAAAGGCCCGGCCTTCCAGGAGGCGGCGGCCGCCCCCGCGGCTCCAGGCCGCAGCGCGCATGCGCGCTGCGGCGCAGCCCTCGGGGGCCCGGCGGCCCGCAGAGGCCGGGCGGAGGGCGGGCGGAGGGCGGGCCGGGCCGCCGCGCGCCCTCTGCGGGGCGCCGGGCGCCCCCCCCCCCTCCAGACAGACGCCCTTCTCGAGGGCGTCTCGTGCTCGCCGAGCTTCGAGAAGCAGACGGCCAAAACCCACCCCCAGTCCCGACCCCATCCGCGTGCCGGCGACTCAAGGGGTCGGGACTGGGGGTGGGGGCGGGTCTTCTCCGCGCTGGGGCTCCGGAAAGCTACCCCCACCCCACGTCCCGACCCCTTGAGTCGCCAGCTCGGGGATGAGGGTCGGGGCTGGGGGTGGGAGTGGGTTTTCGCCGTCCCAAAGAAGACGTCCTGGAGCGAAGCGTAGGAGGTCTTGCTTCGGCGGCGATCGAGGGGGCGACGTGAGAAGGAGAAGGCCGCCGCGTGCCCTCTGCCGGGCGCCGAGCCCCCCCCCAAAAACAAAACAGAAACCTTCTGGAGGGTCGTCTCGTGATCGTTTTTCTGATTCATTGCTTTGCCGATCGGCGCGGGCCCTCGCACCCCACCTCTCCCCCCCACCACCACAGAAACCCTCCTCGAGGGCCGTCTCGTCGTCGTTTTCTGATTCCTTGTTTTGCCGATCGGCGCGGGGCCTGAAACCCCTCTTCCCCCCCCCCACTGGAGTAGATCTTGGCTGTGCTTGGCGCCTGTTTCGAGCAGGTGGGGCCTCCCCCACGGGACGCTCTGGTGCAAACAGTGGCATTATGCAGAAGTCCGGGCCCCCCCTCCCTTCCCCCTTTCCGCCCAATGTCGAAACGCCGAATAAGAAAACGTTCGCCTCCTGCTCGTCGAGCTTCAGGAAGACGTCCTGGAGCGAAGTGTGGGAGATCTCAATTCGGCGGCGAGCGAGGGGTGGGGACGTGAGCAGGAGGAGGTCTTATCAGAGGGCGGCGGGGCTTTGCAGAAGCCCTCCGACCTTCTGAGAGGTTTTATGTGCCTTCGGGGAAGGCTCAGAATATTTGTCAGAAGGCCAGGGGACTTCCGAGCCTTCTGAGAAGGCCCGCCCCTTCTCTCCCCCCCGGGCTCGCCGCTGATTCAAGAAGACGTCCTCGAGCGAAGTGTGGGAGGCCTTCAAGGCACCCTTCATGTTCTAGAGGTCCTCGCGCGTCTTCTCGACACAGGCTCTGCTCCTTGACCTCGTCGCCAAAGGTCGTCGTGCAAGTCTTGGAGCACCACCACCTGCTGCTGCTCTATCGGCTGCGACTCAACGCACTCCTTGAAGATCGCGTACTTCCTCATGACGACGTCGTATTTCTTCTCGGCGTTGAGGCTCAGCCGGCTGTAGCGTTCCTCTATCTTCAGCTGCAGTTTGCTAGCTTCGGCCTGCCAACTGATGAGGCCCACGTCGTACAACTGCATCTTCTTCAGCTCCGCGACAAAAGACGGAAACTTCGGGTTGGGCTGGTCCAGCCGCGCCGTGAAGTGGTGGAGCGATGCACTCACAATCGGAGTGCCGTCATCGGCACTCGATTTCGTCATCTTCAGTTCCTTCTCGGCCAGGTTCTGCTTCTCCACCTCGACCTTGGATGCATCCGAGAGGACCCCCGCCACGCTGGGCAGCAGCGCCACATCGGGGCGTGCCTCTGTGCTCCAGCAGCGGCTCGGGTGGCCCACGCGCGAGGCCGAGCCGTTCTCGCCCCGCGCCCGGAGTGCCTCCGTGAGTATCGGGAGGCCAGGACGCTTCGCGCAGCCCAGGGCCGCGCTGGGCGGCTACAAGGGGGCTCCTCCTGCTGTGTCACTGCCAGTCTGCGGCCTGGCACTGGCGAAGCTTCGCCAGCGTCCGAGGTCGGGCGGGTGGCAAATGGGGGGTGACCCGACTGGGGGGTGAAGAGAAGAACACGGCCCTGAAGGAGCCCTGGAGGGCCCCTTTTGGAACCAGCAGGGGCCCCAAAGGGCCCCTTCAGGGCCTTCTTCCTCACCTCCCATGTGGGCCCGTAGGGCCTTTTTCTGCATCCTCCATTGGGGATTGCTTTTCTACTGGTTTGCAATGCCTTGCGTCGCGTGGCATGGCTTCTCATTGCTTTGCCTTGTTGTGCGTTGATGTTCATTGCTCTGGATTGTTTGGCATTGTTTTCATTGCTTTGCATTGCAGTGCACTGTTCTGCATTGAGTTGCATCGCTTTGCGTTGCTTGGCATTGCATTCCATTGCATTCAATTGCATCACTTTCTTTGCGTTGCTTTGCACTGCGGTGCATTGATGTGCCTTGCCTTGCACTGCTCTGCTAAAGGAGCCCCGACGGAGCCTCCACGTGGGTCACCCCCCGTGACCACCCGCCCGACGGGGCGGCTCCTCGGCAGACAGCTGCCGCCATCTTGGTGGCGAGGCTGCTCGAGAGAGCGGGACTCGCCGCCCTGGCTTCCGGCGCCGCTTGGACTCAGGAGGGAAAAACACACAGACACAATTAATCGTCGATTCCCCAGAAATTATAGGAAAATATGGAAAGTGGGGGGAAGACAAAAACCCAGAAAATATGGGAACATATGGGGAGTCCTTTTATTTGTGTGTATGTATTTGTGTGTCCCAGGGCCCCTTCATGGACGCCGGCCCGCGCCGCGCAGCCGGCCATCCAGGGCACCGCAGGCCAGGGCGGTCGCGCCGGGGCTGCGGCGGCCTGGCGCGTCCAGCCCCACGGCTCGAGCCAAGAGGGCTGCGGCGGGGAGGAGGGAGGAGGGCGAGGGCGGAGAGGGAGGAGAAAGGCGGGCGAACAGGAGGGAAGAGGGAGGGAGGGAGGGAGGAGAAAGCAGGGAAGAGGAGGGAGGAGGGAGGAGGGAGGGGGGAATGGAGGAAGGCACGAGGGAGGAAGGGAGGGGAGGGAATTGGAGAGAGGAGGAGTGAAGAGGGAGGAGGGAGGCAGGGAGGGTTCGGAGTGTTCGGGCCTCGGTGCCACGTACGCGGTCCGCGGGCGGGCAGGACCTCCCACCCCTGAGTGGGGAAATCAACCAGTGCGGGACGGCGGCAGCAGGCCTCGGCACAGCTGGGCAATTCTCAGTCCACAACGATGTTCTTGCTCCAGCGTGGCTGGGTGCCTGTGCTGAGGCTACTGCCGCAACCGTCAGCGCTGGCGCTTGGTCTGCTTCTTGCCAGAGGTCGTCGAGGATCTCGTCGAGGTCGGTGTCGATTCTTGAGTCGAAGCAGGCGCACCTCCGCGATGGCTGTGAATTCTACCTCAACGCTCTCGGGTTCCTCGTTCTGGTGCTGCTCTTGGTGGTGGCCAGCACCCCCGCTCAGCAGGGCGCGGTTGGGAAAGGTCATCGCTCCGTGATGAATGCCCTGAATGCCCTCCAAACTTGCAGGGGCCATGCTGTCGCCCTCGCCTGGCCAATGCGGCGGGCCTGGTTCGGTCTGCACGTCATTGCCGCACGTCTTGGGGTGCTCCTCGCCCAAACTGCGGCGCCGGGCGCCAAGCTCAACTGCCTGCTAGTGGTGGTAGGCGCGGCAGGGCCCACCATCTCCTTCTCCTGGTAGTTGGTGGCACTACGGCAGGACGGCAAGTGGCTCGGCGCACTCCCAGTAGCTGGAGGCACAGCGGAGCCGCACACCAGCGGCGGACGTGCCGAGCGAGCGTCCAGCACCTACTAGGCGACTCACCGGAGATGACAGCTCCTGGATCACCTCTCGAGGAGGAGCCGGACGTGCTGCCGCCGCCACAGGATCTCCCTACCAGACCCAGAGGAGGCGAGGCAGCCGCCCAAGGCGGGAGGAGGAGGAGGAGGAGGAGGAGGAGGAGGAGGAGGAGGAGGAGGGTATGGAGCGCGAGCGGTCCCGCCAGGGCAGGAGGCGCGCGGCGCACTCGGCCAGCCCGCCACCGCGGGGCCCCAGTCGGCGGAAGCAGGAGCCTCGCTCCCCCGGCCGGCGTCGCAGGCGTGCTTGCGCTCGATCGCACAGGACACGCAGTCGGCTGCGAAGTCCCTGCCGCCACAAAGCACGGCAAGAAGGTTGGCGAGGAGTGGGTGTCCGGGGCCCCTAGACGGTG
>CAUYUJ010016002.1:122500-220000 GCA_963575745.1 Prorocentrum cordatum | reverse complement strand
CCAAATCGGTCAGGAGGGCGGCCGAACGGCTCCCCAAGAGGCCCCAGATACCCACCAGACGCCCGAAGACGACCCAGCGAAGACACCCAAGAGGTTTTCAAAACGCAGAAAAAAATAGATTGATTTTCTTTTGTTTTACATGATTTTGGGAATGCCCTGTTCTTCGGTCTTCTGGGCGTCCGAGACAGCCTGGGAGGCCCGAAAATCGGCCCAAAACCATCCCAAAGGGCTTCCAGGCAGTCCAAGAGAGCCCCAAGACGGCACAACAAGGTTCCAAGATGGCCAAGATGGCTTAAGAGAGCCCTATGACTCTATGACGGTCCAAAATGACCCCAAGACGCCCTCCGAAGCCTTCCAAATCGTGACCCGGTCGTTCAGGGAGACCGCGGTTGGAGGCAGGGTGGCCCGAGGAAGCCCCCACAGGCCCCCAGATGATGCCCAGGAGGCCTCCAGAAGGCCTGAAGAAAGCCTTAAACACTTCCGCGAGGCCCCCAGAGGCTCTCCAAGGAGATGCTTCCGCAAACAGTTGAGGAGGATAGGGGGAGAATTTGAAGGGTAGGGCGGGATGCTGAAATAGAAGCACGGAGGAAGGATCATTAATCATATGGTCCTAACGGCGATGCCGGATGCCGGAAAAGGCAACAAGGAGGTATCGCTAAATTGTTTGTTTGATTTTCCTGCCCTTCCGCCTGCATGCTAACCTTTAAGGACCAAGGTGCATGGCGCGAAGCGCCAATGCAGTCTTGTACGTATGTCTGTATATATGCAGATAGATATGCATATACATATCTGTATGTAACTCTATAGATGTATAAAGGTATATACGGTTGCCCCCCAAGATTATACATTGCATCTGGAATGGTATTCACGTTCATCATCGTCTCATTCATCCTTCCCTTCTCTTCTTCCGTCCTCACCCCTCTCCAAACACCATTCCTCCTCCTTCTCCTCGCCCATCCTCCTCCTCCTCATTCTCTGTTATGTTTCCTCCTCTTTGCAGTAACACAAAAAACAATAATACACAGTGTTTGGCACCTTCGGTACAAGGACACGCTGTGTATGTTTGGTTGTTCTGGTTTTTTTCTGGACTAGGATGCAAGGAAACATTGTGTATGGTCGGTTAGCTTGGTTTTTGGGGGCTTGGGAAGCTCAAGTGCTCCCCGCGGCCTCTCCCCAGCACCTCCTCCTTTCTTTTCCTCCTCCTTGTTGCAAAGCAAGGAAACCAAGAATACACAGTGTTTGGCGCCCTCGATACAAGGAAACGCTGCGTATGTTTGTTTTTTGTTGTGTGGGTTTAGGATGCAAGGGATTATTATGTATGTTTTTTGTGCTTTTATTTCTGGTTTTGAAAGCTCACCCTATGGTGCCACGAAGCGCGTGAGGGGTGTGCCGAAACGTGCGTGGGTGACGCATGCGGACAGTGGCACTGGGGCCTTCGGTGGAGCTCCCTCCCTATGGGGCCACGAAACGTGTGAGGAGTGTGCCGAAATGGGCGTGGGTTTCGCATGCGGGCGGTGGCACTGGCGCCTTCGGTGGAGCTCCCTATGGGGCCACGAAACGTGTGAGGGGTGTGCTGGAATGGGCGTGGGTAACGCGTGCGGGCGGTGGCACTGGGGCCTTCCTTGGAGCTCCCTATGGGGCCACCCAACGTGTGAGGGGTGTGCCGAAGCCTGCGTGGGTGACGCATGCGGGCGGTGGAACTGGGGCCTTCGGTGGAGCTCCCTATGGGGGCTTCGGTGGAGCTCCCTATGGGGCCACGAAGCGTGTGAGGGGTGTGCCGACATGGGTGTGGGTGACGCATGCGGGCGGTGGCACTGGGGCCTTCGGTGGAGCTCCTTGTGGGGCCACGAAGCGTCTGAGGAGTGTGCCGAAACCGGTGTGGGGAACGCATGCGGGCGGTGGCACTGGGGCCTTCGGTGGAACTTCTTATGGGGCCACGATACGTGTGATGTGGGTGACGCATGCGGGCGGTGGCACTGGGGCTACGGGGCCACGAAACGTGTGAGGGGTGTGACGACATTGGTGTATGTAACGCATGCGGGCGGTGGCACTGGGGCCTTCGGTGGAGCTCCGATGGGGCCACGAAACGCGTGAGGGGTGTGCCGAAATGAGCGTGGGTAACGCATGCGGGCGGTGGCACTGGGGCCTTCGGCGGAGCTCCCTATGTGGCCACGAAACGTGTGAAATGGGCGTGGGTAACGCGTGCGGGCGGTGGCACTGGGGCCTTCCTTGGAGCTCCCTATGGGGCCGCGAAACGCGTGAGGGGTGTGCCGAAGCCTGCGTGGGTGACGCATGCGGGCGGAGGCACTGGGGCCTTCGGCGGAGCTCCCTATGGGGCCACGAAACGTGTGAGGGATGTGCCGAAAATGGTGTGGGTAACGCGTGCGGGCGGTGGCACTGGGGCCTTCGGTGGAGCTCCCTATGGGGCCACGAAGCGCTATGCTGGGTGGGTGAAACGCAAGGAGGAGGGAGGAGGGAGGAGGAGGGAAGAGGAGGAAGGAATGGAGGAAGGAAGGAGGAGGAGAACGCGGGGACCGTCTCTTCAAAACGAGGACCCAGCACCACAGGATGGTTGGGAAATATTTGGCAAGGTTGTTCGAGGTTGTCCGTGCCACTTCGGTGTCTTTCATGCGGCCGCCTCGTCCACGCTCCAACCACCAGGGTGACAGTTCCGACCCGTGCCGCCACAGCGTCACATGTGCCGCTGTGGTGTCTTTCCTTCGGTCGTTCCCTCTTCCCGCCGCCTACCAGGGTGATGGCTCGACCCGTGCCGCCGCAGCGTCACATGTGCCGCCGTGATGTCAGTCATGCGGTCGCTCTTTCTCCCCGCCGCCTACCAGGGCGATGGTTCGACCCGTGCCGCCGCGTCATCACATGTTCCGCCGTGGTGTCGGTCATGCCGTCATTCCTCCTCTGCGTATTCCCCTAGGGCAGCAGAGCCCTCGCGCCCAAGGAGCTCCTCCAGCTACTTTCGACCTCCGGGCAGCTCCCCATCGCAGTGATCAGGAAGTGGAGAACGCACACAAGTTACGTACCACACATCGGGGGCGTCCACATGGGCGCGGGAGGCCTGCGCCGACCTGGCGCGAGGGAATCGAGCGGCCAGGTGGAGTGAACCACAGGCTCTGGCAAGGGCCGAACTACCCGTTGAGACGGGCAGCTTCCGATCGGAACGAAATCGTATCTTTCCGTTTCTTCGGGCGTGCGTTCTAGAGGGGTGTTTCTGTTTTGATTGCGTTCCCGCGCCCCCCTTCCCTCCCTCCCTCCCTCTCTCTCCGTTTCCCTCCCTCCCTCTCTTTCCCTCCACGTGTCTCTCCATGTTTCTCGCTCTGTCTCTCTCTCTCTCTCCCTTTGGGTGCCCTCTCTGGAGAAGGGCAGGGCGTGGGCGCCTGACGCCTCCCCCCCCGGCGGGGGCGAAGACGGACGAGAATGGGGACCCCCCTTCCGAGGACGAGGGCGAGGACGAACGAGGACGGACGAGGGCGAGGGCACGAGGACGAGGACGAGACGAAGGCACGAGGGCGAGGGCGAGGACGAACGAGGACGGACGAGGGCGAGGACACGAGGGCGAGGACGAGACGAAGGCACGAGGGCGAGGACACGAGGACGACGACGAGGACGAGGAGGGATGGCGCCCTCCCTCGAGGCGCCCGCCCCGAGATGGCGCTCCCCCGCCCGCGCGCCCTCCTGGCGTGCGCGCTGCTGCACGCCGCGGGGTGCCGCGCGCCTCCCGTGCAGCTGGAGGCCGCCGCCTCGTGGCGCCGCCGGTTGGCCGCCGCCGCCGCCCGCCGCGTGCCCGCCGCGCGCCCGCCGCGCGCTTTCTCGGGCCGAACGAGAGGGGGGGATAGGGAAAGGGGGGGTTACGAAATCTGCGGCATGCAGCTGGTTTCGGCCTCGCCGCCGTGCCCATTCCTCGATGCATGGGCGCCGGGAGGCGCCGGGAAAATCAGCCACGTGAGCTGATTTTCACCCCCCCCCCCCCCTTTGCTATGCCCCCTTTCGCCCGACCCGACTTTGGGGGGCGAAGAGCAGTGGGGCACTCGAGCAGTGGCGGAGCGTCGCGGCTCGCCTAGAGGTCCTCCCGGGAATTCTCTGCGAGCCGTCTGTGGTCTGCACGACATGTTCTTGGAGCATGTGCTGCTGAGGCTGTCTTGTTTTGACACATCGGGCTTAGGTTCCAGGAACACTGCTCTTGTGATTCGAGCATCTGGGGGGTCTGAAAACATTTCGTGGTGGGCCTATGAGGAATGCCGAGACGGTCGGTCCCTGCTCAAAACATGTTTCCGCGGCCAGGGGCGCCTGTCCCAGGGTTGCTTGGGAGTTGGTTGGTACCCCAGTGGAAGATCGGGGCGACACTGCCCAGCCGCCCCGGGAAGTACGCCCTGGATTTCCGACCCATGTTCCTGAAGTGATGGGATGGGTCGGCCAAGGTCGCGCCACGTTGCCGTAGCCGTGCCGGGTCGTCGGCGCTCTTGGGCCACCCGTGCGTTGGGTGGGCCGAGATTGCGCCACGTTGCTGCCCTTGTCGCCTCGTCAGCGCTCGTGGGCGCCCCGTGCTGTGGGTGGATCTGCCGAGGTTGCGCCACGTTGCCACGCTTGGGCACCCCGTGCGCTGAGCTGGCACCACATAGCCTACGCGACATAGCTCACAACACCTAAACTACACCGCGCAGCTTCCACCCCCACAGTACAGTGCAATAGCTTGAGTATGTTCCTGGGCCAGGTCCCATACCTTTCTATAGAGCTGCGCGCAGGAACCTGACACCTTTATTTTCTGGTCCCCGGTGCCACTTTGGACGTGTCGGCGCGTCGCCCATGGCGGCCAGTTGATCCCAAGCAGACACTGCAGATTGGAAAAGGAAGGTGCCACGCCTACCGAGCGGCCTGCGCCCCGATCCTCCAGGTCCTGGCCCCCCGGGCACGCTCAAGCTGCAGCCCACTGCTCGAGGTCCACGCCGGCGGCCCTTTATTTCTTCCTGCGCCTCGGCCGCTCACCGTCGGCCGCCGAGGCCCTCGTGCCCGCCCAGCTGGAGGCCGCGCGGGCCGTGGAGGAGGCCGCCCGCCGCCGTCCTCGGCCGACGATGGGCGGCGGCGACGTTCCCAGATCCCCTCGGGGGGAGGAGGAGGAGGAGGAGGAGGAGGAGGAGGAGGAGGAGGAGGAGGAGGAGGAGGAGGAGGAGGAGGAGAGGAGGAGGAGGAGGAGGAGGAGGAGGAGGGAGGAGGAGGAGGAGGAGGAGGAGGAGGAGGAGGAGGGAGGAGGAGGAGGAGGAGAGGAGGGGGAGGGGGAGGAGGAGGAGGAGGAGGAGGAGGAGGAAGAGGAGGAGGTCGCGAGGAGGAGGAGGAGGAGGAGGTCGCGAGGAGATCGCGGGGCGCCGCCCTCCTGGCCCGGGCCGCGCCGCCCTCCTCAGATCCCAGATCTCAATGCAAACGGGGGTCTGTCAGCCAGGGCGCCGGACCTTTCAGGATCCTGCAGGGCCAGGGGCGCACTGACCGGGATTTGGGTGCAGGATCCGGCAGGATCTTGCAAGGCTTGCCTGCCCCAGGTCTGCATGGATCCGGTCAGCAGGTTGCCGATCTCCGACCCCAGGATTTGTTCAATCCGTCGTGTTGCCCCGATGCGGGGCCCGTCATCGGGCCCTCCGGGGCCTTCAAGAACGAATCCGGGGCGAAGGACCAGCCCCAGGGGAGGGCGAGCGGGACCTTGTGGGCCCGCGCATGGGAACAAGAATGCAGCCGGCATGGAGGCCAGAGCACCGGTGGCCGATTGCTGGCCACAACCCGCGTACCCTGTGCAGGATAGGCTTGTTTGTAAGTGGTCGGAGGGGCTATCGACGAGGAGATATCCGTTCCAGAGCGTTCCGAAACGCTCTCAGAGCGGTCTTGAACGCTCTGAGAAGGCCGCGGCGCCCGAGGCATCTTCCAGAGCCGCCAAATTTCAGAGAGATTCTCTACTTATCCCCACCCGATGTTATCCTCGTCCTGGCTTTGCCTTATGTGGGACTTGTGTACAACCATCGCGCCCCTAGGGCACGATTCACGAATACAGTGAGGAAGGCTCAGGCGAAACTGCGGCTGGCGCCGGCCTTCTCGAGCTCCCCATCCCCCTTTCTGGGAGTCTTGCTTGTTTTGTTCACCATCGTTTATCCGATCACCATTCTCACTGGACCATGGTATCTCAGTTCCGCTAGACCAGCCTCCAAGATGGGGATACGCCCGCACAACCCGAAGGGAACAGCACATATCCCGATCTAGGGTGGTAAATCGCCCAGCGGGGCCATGGCCATGCCAATTGGGGATAGGGATAGGCTGACGAATGGTAATTTATCACCACCATTCGAACCATCTGGCGAGACGCCATGAGGAAACCACATCGGCGGACGTCAGGTGTCGCGGCGGCAAGGAGGCGCGGCCGCTGTACTCCAGCAGTGGCGAAGCATCCCGACCTGCCTGTAGGCTCACCGAGTAATGCTCTAAGAACCTCGCGCGCTTTGCATGCAGTGTTCCTGGAACAGTTTTGGCCGAGACTGTCTTGTTTGCATCCGTCGGTTCTGTGGTCTAAGAACGCTGCTTTAGACTATGCCGTAGTCTAGGCCTGCACGAAGGCCGTGACGGCTGTTCCCCGCTTGTTGTCTCTCTTTTTTTGTGTAGATTTCTGTTACCACCATTGCAGCCCTCAATGTGTCCCGACTTAGGGTGGTAAATCGCCCAGTGGGGCCAAGGCCATGCCAATGGGGATAGAGATAGCCTGAAGGATGCTCAGTTTTTACCGCCCGTGGAGCCCTCCACCAAAACGCCACCAGGGAAGGTGACGACCACGACGACCACGACCACGACCACGACCACACGACGACGACGCCGACGCCGCCGCTGCCGCCGACGATGCCGACGACGACGCCGACGACGACGCCGACGACGACGCCGACGACGACCATCAGCGGACGTCCGGGGCCTGGCGGTCCGCGAGGCGTGTGCCGCGCCGGGCGGTGCGGACTGCCCGCGGGAGGGTTGCTCCCTGCTGCAGACGGCGCGGGCTGCGGGGGGCGGCCGCGAGCAGGCGCTGCTGCAGGCGGCCGCCCACCGCTCCCGGGGCGCGGCGTCCGCGGCAGAGGTGGCCGCCTCCCGCCGGGAAGGGGGGGGGGGGTCCTCCGCCTCCCCGCGACGCGAATCCACCTTCAGCTGCAGGGTTGTGGCGTTCCCCTCCTCCCTCCTGCTCCTCCTCCTCGTCCTCCTTGTCCTCCTTCTCCTCCCCCTCCGCAGCTATTTTTGGCTCAAGCCATTTTGGCTCAAGTGGGGACAGGCCCCATTGAGTGTGACAGCTCTCTTCAGAGAGCGCTCTCGAAATCGAATTCGAGCGGACACTTTTCACCCAGGCGGTGAGGTCACGACCGAGCGGCCGTTATTTTTCTCTCATATCCGCATTTTGCTAATGGCGCGAGCTGTCTCCACCGATGAGAAACTCGACCTCGTGATGACACGACTGGACGGCATGGGCAACACGCTCAGGGAGGTGCCGCCCTAGTCAGGAAGGTCGACAATATCGCTGATACCGTAGAGAGGCACGGGAAGCTCTTCGAGACCATCCAAGCCGACCTTGCCGCCCTGAAGAAGAAGTGCAACGAGAGTTACAGCGAGAGCAGCGCAGGAGGCAGTACCGGGGGTGGATTTTCTGCAGTTGGTGGGGAGCCTGGTGTGAAACGTGCGCGCCGTGCCCTTTCTTCCCCTCCTGAGCGTGGTCGACCGAGTGATGCATGCAAAGTATGGATCGGAGGCTTTCCTAGGAAGGTGCTTGACAAGCAGTTCGAAGCCCATTTGGAGATCGCCAAGACGCTCATCAGCCTTGCCGTCGCTAGGGATGCCATGTTAAAGTTGCACAACCTGCAGTGCGTGTACTCTGTGATATTTCCTGTCGAAGAGGCCAAGGATTTCATCGCTCTCACCCGTCTGGATGATTCCAATATGACGTGGAAGGATTCTCGCAATTGCGAACCTAGGCTTCTTCGAGCACGTCCAGATCAGACCGTGGACGTCGCGCGCAAGCAGAAGTTGCCAGGCAAGTTGTGGGGGCCCATCCTCCAGGAAGTCAAGGAGCATGTCCGATGGTTTGAGGGCTGCAGGCCGGGCTTGGCGCCAGCGGGCCCACAGGCGTCCTCTTCGCCACCTCCGCTGACGATGTCTGGGACTTCTTCGCCCTACAGGAGGCCCCTGGCGAGACCTTCAGCACCATCCCGAACGAGGCCAACCTCGCCGAGTGAGGCCTCGGCGTTGGCAAGGCCAGCGACATCATCACCGCCGCCGCGAGCGCCTAGGATGGGCGCCAGCAGTGCTGCAGTGAGTACAGGACGCCCGCTGCCGCAGTCAAGCCGGCCCTGTTTGCGCCGACGTTGGTCGGTCTTGCGCCAGCCCAGGCTTGCTTGACAGCGCACCCACTCAGACCCCCCCCCCCTCAGAAGCGCAGGAGATTGTCAGGAAACCCCGGCGGTCGTCGGGCAGGCAGGCCATTTTCCAGCAGTTCGTCGCCCTCTGATTCCTCCACCCCCTTCCAGCTCTGAGTCGCCTCCTGAGGATCGGAATTTCCCACGCGCCTTCTCTCTCTTGCCCTCGTTCAGCATCTGCACTTGGAACGCCCGTGCTCTCCGTGGCGCAGTCTCGGGGAACCACGGCCACCAGAAAACGGAAGCAAGCCAAACTACGTTATATGAGAGACATGTCGCCCTATTCTTGCAGGAAGCGCGTGGAAGCATTGGTGACGATGAGACTGTGCGCCGTTGGCCCCCTCAGCATCGCGCGCTCGCCGCGTGCCATCCCAACCCCTCGGCAGGCGGTTGTTCTATCTTGATTCAGAGTCAGTTCCTGCGAAGTTTCAGCACGTCAGGCATCTGTCTCACCAAGAGGGCAGATGTCGTGAGATTATCCTCTCTGGGTCTCAAGGGCGTTTGCAGATCATCAACATTCATCTTGACCCGGCAATGACTGCTCATCAAAAACGCGATGTCTTCTCGAGTGCTGCGCAGGCGCTGATAGGGCCCAGACTTGCCCTTTCTTTTCATGGGGGCGATTTTATTTTCTACGCGCCTGGAGAGGTGCGGCAGCACCGCGGCGGCCCACCTCGACTCTTTTTTCCAGTGGAACAGGGGTGGCCAGCGCACGTGCGCAGCAGAAGCGGCGTACCAGAATATGTTGCCCGTCTCGATCGTCTTTCTACCAACCTATGCACCTCCACCCTGCTCGACCTCCACCCGAGTGCTGGCGCGCATGGCAGCGCTTGTGGCGCGTCCAACTCGAGCGATCGCATCCTTGTTTTTTTTTTTTTTTTTTTTTTTTTTTTTTTTTTTTTCTCGGCCTCCATCCTGGTTCTGGAGGACAGAATAGTATCCGGAGCTGGGTGGCGAATCATCGAAGTTTTCCTGGGCGCGCTGCAAGAATTCTGCATGATTATTCGGATGGCCCCGCGGGCCGCGCCACGGAGGAAAAAAATATCGCCTTCGCCACCGAGCAAGTTGCGCTTGGAGAACTTGCAGAAGCTCACCCAGATACCCCGATTCAGAAGATCTCTTGGGCGCGAGCGGCCCAGAGGGCTGTTGTTCGTCAGGGCCGCAGGGCCCTGAAGAAAGCATGCCGTGTTTTTTCCCGACCTCTACGACTCCATTGATATTGGCGCTGGCAAGTTTCCCGGTTCCGACAGTTTTCATTCCCTGGTGAACGAGCTGAATGTTCAGCACCTTGCCAGCCTCATGATGAGCGACAATGAGGCCAGCGACCTTCCCCGCAGGCCACGAAGTCAGCTCGAGCTGACGCCCTGCGACGAAGACATGCTGGCTGGTCCCCGGAGCATCGGAAGCTTGGGCTCGCCCAGATTCGCGATCCCCGTGGGCCCCCGAATGTGGATCCGCGTGAAGGGGCTCGTGCGCTCAGGGGCCACTGGGCCAATGTTTGTGAGAGCATCGAGATTCGCCCTGGGGCCTTCCTGGAGCACGTTCCGTTTATCCAGACCCGCATCCCCGACCCTGTCGACTGCAAGTATTAAAGATAGTTTTGTGGAGCTCTTGGGAAGACAAAACATTCTGCGGTTGGCCCTGACGGGCTGCCCAACTCGGCGCGGGCCCGAGGAGGGTCTTTCATCCTACGCTCTACGATATGTTTGAGGCTCTGCTGCAGGGGGGGAGGCCGCCGCCGAAGTTTAACTTGTCCCTCGGCGCATTCCTGCCAGAAGGGACCGATCGCGAGGACAAGCGCGACGTCGCGCGCCTGCCCTCTACGACTCCGCCGATAGCCCTCAGTACTATTGACAGCAAAATCCAGTGTAAAATGGTTGCCTGGCATCTCGCTCCGATCGCTTCGGCGACTGTCGATCACCCGCAGAGGGGTTTCATCGGAGGGGGGCAGCTGCCGGAAAACATCATCCAGCTAGAGGCCGCAGTATTGAGGTGGATTTCGATATTTCGAGAGCACGAAGCTACGCGCACCTTTCTTTGACATTGCCAGCGCACTTCCGTCTCCATCGCACGAGTGGGCCCGTAAGGTTCTCAGAGGCATGCAGCTGCCAGAAACCGTTCTGCGGGCCATCCAGGAGGGATCTCGGGACATGGCCGCGATTGTTTTGTGCTGAGGGGTTGCTGGATATATCATGCAGTGTCTACGTGGAGTCAAACAAGGGCGCCCGCTATCGGGGCTAAGGCGGGCGCAATGCTGTGATCCAATGTGTTAGGAAGGTGACGCATGATATATCCAGCCATCAGTGTTAGCCCGGGGCCTTCGCTGGTGATCTCGGAATGAGTTGCGCGAGATTTGTTCAGTGCTTCCCCGTCCTACTCCGCAAGTTTGGCATGGCTCGCTCTGCTGCTGGGCCTGTTCTGAGTTCACAACATACATGGTACTTTATGGAGGCATTGGGGAGGAGGTCTCCGCCCGCTGACTGATGCCGATGACATTCAAGTTGTCCAAGATGCGCGTTGCCTGGTTTTTCTTGGCCATGACAACGGAGCCGTCTCCTGGCATCGCCCGTTGGCCGAGTTGTGGAAGCGTTTCGCGCGCGCCAAGAGTTTGAAGATGGGACTGATACGCAGTATCTCTGCGCATAATCTGATTGGTTTCCCCACCCTGATGTTCGTCGGCCCGTTCCTCCCTCGGCCCGAAGGTGCTCTGAGGATTCTGCGAGGAGGTCTTCAGTCCATGACGAATAGCCCGAGACGCGCGATTCCGCCATTGCTGTTGCAGCGCGTCAGCATCGCGGGCGTTCCGGTGGAACCCAGGTCTTTGGAGATAGAACGCCGGGCTGCAGCGCGCAGGTTGGCAGGTCGAAGTCCGTAGCTCTACCTCGAAGGGATAGCCTGGGAGCAGGCTCAGGAGGGCGACGAAAAAGGGCCCTTGCCCCATGGCAAAAG
Organism: Prorocentrum cordatum; assembly: GCA_963575745.1. Lineage (NCBI taxonomy): Eukaryota > Dinophyceae > Prorocentrales > Prorocentraceae > Prorocentrum > Prorocentrum cordatum. The sequence continues at coordinate 208,619 of CAUYUJ010016002.1, read as the reverse complement.
AGTTTGGTGGAGCAGAATATTTGTTCCAACCCTTGCAAGACTCAAGATGAATTGGAAGTGGCCCACCAGTGCCCGTGCAATAACCACGCCCCCGACCTCCAGAAAAAGGCCCGCAGGCTCTTGAAAGGTTTCGTGTCAGTCCCTTCTGCTTCCCGCCTCTTGCTTCCTCGCCTGTAACATTTTGAACCTTCCGCGTCAGATGCGCATGCGGATCGGATGCTCACCAACACCAGCTTGATGGGCCAGCACCTCCCATAATTCATCGTTCTTGCTCAGTTACGTGTTCTCTGTAATGTGTGGTGTATTACTAAAAGATTCAGACATAATGGAGAGAGTATTGGGCCGTGTCGGTTTGGGTGTTTCGCTGTCGGAGGGGATGTTCTTCGACACTACTGCGGATGCCCTGTAGCCTTGAACGCCTGAGAAACATTGTATACCCTGCCTGCCCGCTTGTTTTGAGCTTTCCTCTTCTGAACGCATGTTTGCCCATAGTATGCGTTTTTCCAACCTTCCTGAACTTCTTTGTGCAGGTATTGCTGTTGTTTTTTGTCCTCGACACGCAATCCCCTTCGATCGAAGGGCAGGTGCTCGGAATCCCTCGTTACCCTTCTTATGGAGGCCACGCGCAGGGCGATCGCGAAGTGCTCTGCCAAAGCGCGAAAACTTTTCGCGAGGTCGTAGCGGTGCGACCTGTATCCAGTTCACTCCTCTTCCTCCTCCTCCTTTTTCTCCTCCTCCTCCTCCTCCTCCTTCTCCTCCTCCTCCTCCTCCTCCTCCTCCTCCTCCTCCTCCTCCCTCTCCTCCTCTCTCACAATCTCTCTCTCTCTCTCTGTCTCTCTCTCTTCCGGCCCTGGTGTCATCCTGGCGCTGCCATGTCCCCCCCAGCAGCGGTAGAGGGGCGCGGCCAGGGCGGCCGCCGTCCGCCGTCGGAAGAGGGCGAGTTGAGACGACGGTGGATGGCATCCAGGGGTGCCACTCTCGGGGAAGACACAATCCTACTAGCATTCGAGTTTGCGGAGGTCCGCACGGATTTCTGGGATTAAGAAACCCGGAGTAATTTGGACGGGGGAAGGAGGTGGAGGAGGAGGAGGACGAGGAGGAGGAGGAGAACCCCCTCCCCCTCCTATTTCTGGTGGTGGCGGTACAAAACAAGCCCAGTATTATCGTCCCGTTTTTTTTTTTGTTGTCACGCTTTCGCGAGGCCTGGCGAGGGCCCCCGGAGGCTGAAAATTTCCCCAAATCCCGCCGCTCCAAGTTTTTTGGAACGTCGGATCGCTGGGAACGTGAGGTCTCGATGCCCCCGCCCCATCGAGGAAAAGCCTGTACGAGCATTGTTTCCGAGGTCGGCGCGGGTTGCTTAGAGTTGCGCTGGGCCCCCCTTGACGCGCTCCGCGCGCCAGGGAGGGGGGGTCTGGCTCTGATCCAGAGAATGCCGCGCAGACGTCCGAAGGCTTATGTCTGTGCAGTGTTGTCTTCGTCGACTGCCCCCCTTCCCTTCGCTTCCTGCCCGTGCGCCTGAAGTGTCTTCTTCCTGCCCCGCCTCTCTCTCCCCACGCCTTTCCCCTTTCTCACCTGAGCAGTTGAACAGCCTGCTTAGGTTGAACGACCTGCTCAGGGGTGATCGAGGCCAGAAATTGATTTATATCCAACGCCTGGGGGCCCGATGTCCTTCGACACCAGGTGGCGGTGGTATCCATATGTCCACGACTTTCCCAGGTCCGGGGACATCGTTCCCACAGGCGGTATGTACATATTCGAGCCTCGGAGGATTGGATCAAGGTGCGAGGATCTTTTGAGTGGGCCACATATCGAGGTTCGAGGATCGAGATTAACGGTGTTCGGATGGTTCGAGGGTCGAGGATGGAGGAGAGGGGACCAGGGTTTGAGGGTCGAGGTTCCATGATTATGGTTCTGGGCTGTTTTGGGGGGCCGTCTCCGACCTCTGGGAGGCACGTCGTCGCCATGGCTGGGTCCCCCTCGAACTCATGGCCGAGAACGCACCACAGGAGAGGTCCAGAGGGGCGATTCTCTGGGACCGGCACAAACATTTGCCATGCAGGAAAGGGGGCTTGAAGGTATTTCTCTCCGTCTTCGGCCTACCTGCGGACCCTTCCCGGGCCTTGGGGCTTTCCGTCCTCCTGCGGGGATCAGGCACAACCCGCGGATTGAATAAGGCGTATCGTCGAAATTGTGCATTAAGGAGCAACAGAACCGAGAACCAGGGGCTGGGATCCGGGAGCCACGCAGGGCTTGGGATATGTGTTTGGGAATTGGAGAACCGGGAGAGAGGAATCACGATTGATAGTGAGAATGATGTGTGTATGTATATATATATATATATATATATATATGTATCGATGTATATATATGTATGTATATATATATATATATATATATCTCAGCTCCCCCCCAGCGGCCCCCCCAAGGGCTCATCCTCATCATACCCATCGCATGTTTCATCATCATTTGCATGCTCATGAGGACCAGGATGAGGAGGAAGATGATGATGGGGAGAAGGAGGATGATGATGAGGATGAGGCGGATGAGGAGGAGTACGATGAGGAGAAGGGTGACTCGAGGGAGAGGGTGATGAGGAGGTTCATGATGATGATGATGATGATGATGATGATGATGATGATGAGACTGATGATGACGATGACGATGATGACGATGATGATGACGATGATGATGGTGATGATGGTGTTGATGATGGTGGCGATGATGGTGACGGTGTGATGATGATGACGAAAGAGGCGACGACGGCGACGACGACGACGACGGTGATGATGCTGATGTGGACGTCGATGATGGTGATGTTGCTGATGATGATGATGATGATGATGATGATGATGATGATGATGTCCCTCTCTCCCGCTCTCCCATGATGATGATGATGGTGATGATGACGACGATGACGATGGCGATGGCGATGACGATGACGATGACGATGATGATGGTGGTGATGGCGATGATGATATCCTCATCCTCATTTCCTTATCTCCTCATATTATCTCTCCTCCTTCTCGTCATCCTCTACTTTTCCTGCGAGGAAGTGCAGGCTCGGGCTGAGGGCGTTGGTTGGGGTACCGTTACTGGTCATTACAAGAAGGCGTTTCGCCCCGCTTGGAGAGGAGAGGGTGGAGGGAAGAGGACGATGAGAGGAGGGCGAGGAGGAGGAGGAGGAGGAAGAGGAGGAGGAGGAGGACGGGGCGGGGAGGGGCATGAGGAGGAGGAGGGGGGACAGATTTCGCAACATGTGGTAAATCGCTATCTGTAGTTGCGTTCTTGCCCAAAGCACCCAGCAATGCCTAAGAAGGCATGCGGACCGAAGAAAGAACATGGGGCGCTCAAGGGCAGGGCGCGCAAGGAATACAACAAGACACGGAACAAAAGGCGCCGGCTCGCGCGTTCAGACAGCAAACGCAAAAAAGAGCTCTTCCCCGACGTCTACGGGGTCTAAGAGGCAGAGCTCAAGGTGAAGGCTCCTTGGCGCCAGAAGGCAGCCGTGTCAACCCCCCCCACGCACAAGACACTGAGAGCTGGACCCCTCGAGCCCAGGCAGGGGGAAACATTCATGGGCCTTCAAAAACAGGGGTCTCGCCAGCGCCAACAAGGCCTTGCTCAAGGCCGAGGCGTCCAAGCACAAGGAGGTCGTGAAGACTCGCAAGGCTAGCGCGGGACTGAGAGACCAGCCGCGCAACCCCTTCCACCTTGTATTTTGTTTCGGCGAGTACTGCTGCTTTGCGGCGCCTCTCGCCGCAACCGAACCTGAACGCAGGTGTCGGGGCGCGCCGTTGGTTTTCCAGCGCTCGCAGGAGCTAGAACTAGAGCGCAGTGGCCGCGCCCACGGAAGGTTCACGGGCTGCTTTGACGCGCAGCACGAGAGAAAGGTCAACAGAGACCTGAAGACGGAGAACCGAGAACTCCAGCGACAGAAACGGGTGGCGGAGGCCGAGCTGGCGAAAACCGAGAAGGAAAAGAAGAAGCAGGTCTGGGGGACGACAAAATAAACAACCCCTTTCGCTCAGCTGGGGGTCCGGGGACAGGGGGCTGCGCTGTCTTGTCTGCCCGCGCGCCCAGGTCGACCGTCTCTTCCGCCAGCTGCGCTGGCGAGCGCGGCCCCCTCAAGAATTGCGGCGAAGAGTCGGGGGGGGGGGGGGGGGCGCAAATGCGCGCGCAAGCGCTGCCGGCGCCGCCTCATGCCGCGCGCTTTCCACCCGATCGTCAAGTGCGGCGCGGGGTCGTCAGGGGGGCGCTTGGCGGACCAGGCGGTCGTGTTGTTTTGCGCCGTAGCCCAGCGCTCGCCTCCTGCTGTAGAGCAACCGCGAGGTGGCTGAGGGCATCTACTCCGCGCTGCGCGCAGCTCGCGCTAAGTGCGCGACCGCTCGCGAGAAGCACGTCGTCCTCGGCGAGGGCCAGGGCGGCAACGAGCTCGAGGGGGTGGACGTGAGGCGCGCGGTCGACGCGGCGAAGGGGGAGGGCCCGAACGCAGGCCCCTGCTTGCAGAAGCTCGTCATCTAGGAGCAGCGGGGCGACGTGGTTCAGCGCGGAAGCCCCAGGCCCTGGCCCTCTTCAGGCTGGTGCCAGAGAAGGCCATGCGCAGGGCGCCTGGCCCCGGTCCGACACGGAGGAGGGGTCGGGCACCCAGGGCGCCCAGGCGGTGGAGGCATCGCAGTGTCATCCGCCACGCGGACGGGGCGAGGTCGCACAAGTCGATGACCGACGGCGCCCAGCGCGATTCGCTGGTGCAAAACAAGGAGAGGGCGAAGCCCAGTGGGATATTTGCGCGGGCGAAGCCCGCCTTTACAAAGTTTCGCTACCACGGCGTGCCAGACCAGAGCAAGCCTCGCGGGACGAAGCGCTTGCGGGCGAAGCGCGGCGCCCAGCTGATCGCCCGCGCGCGGGGCGAGCTGCGCAGGGCGGCGGGCAAGGGCAAGGCGAAGGAGGTAAAGTCCGCCATTCTCCGCGACAGGGTAAGCAAGGGGAGCGGCGTGCAAAGCTCCCAGGGCGCGGGGCGCGGGCTCTCGCTGAGGTTCGGGGGGGCAGTCCACAGCGACAGGCGTCGCTTCCACGTGCTCTCCGGCCCATGCAAAGCGCGTTTTTTTCCAGCGGGCGCACTGGCGCCGCGGCTGCGACTTGTGGCTCGCCACTGGCCAGATGCTCCGCGAGGCGTGGGCCAGCGAGCACGCCCAGTGAGTTGCACGACGGGCGCAGTTGAGCGCAGCTGGGGCGCGTGGCAAGCACCCCGAGCAAGTCTTGCATATAGTGATCACGTGTTATCGGAGCATCAGGACGCTCTGATGTGCAAGTTTTTGAAGAACCATCAGCGCCTGCGAAGCCGCGCGTGATGGTTGGCCTCGGTGCCGCAGTTGGGGCTGGCGCGTGCTAGCCGTTCCTGTTGAGCCTGGCTTAAAGTGACTCCGCGCTGGCGGTTGATCAACCTGTCCGGCCCTGTTTTGATTCGAACCAGATCCGCCCCCGTCGTCGTCGTCTTCGCCCTCGTCCTCGTCGTCGTCGCAACGGTCATCTTCGTCGATCGCCATCGTGGCCGCTTGGCAATGCCTCCGCGATGTTTGGCTGATCACTTTGACTTCACGCGCTTCCTCCCCTAGTCGAGGAAGGTCACTTGCAAGGGGGGTCAGTGCGGCGACGTGAGAATGATGTTAACAATGGGGTGTGGGCCGAGGGTGATGGGGATGATCAGCAGATGTATAAAGAGGTGGAGTGTGAGGAGGAGGAGGAAGAGGAGGAGGAGGTGGAGGAGGAAGATAGGGGTGGAGGAGGGGGGCGGGGGCAGGAGGAGGAAGGGGGAAGGAGGATGAGGAGGAGGAGCAGGAGGGAGCGGACGATGGGGGGGGGAAGGGGGATGAGGAGCAGGAGGGGGAGAGGAATGATGAGGGCGAGGAAGGGGAGGATGGGGAGGAGGAGGACGAGGAGAAGGAGGACGAGGAAGAGGAGGTGGGGGGGGGGGGAAGGAGGAAGGGGCGAAGGAAGAGCATGCGCAGCCAAACCACTCACATGTTTGTTGTTGCTTGGCCACGGAAGCCACGAAACCCTAACATTCACAGCTTGTTTTGCTTTCTGGTTGACAATAGCTCCAAAACGTGGCCAGGGGGGAACGCGGGGGGTCGTGGGGCTTCGGAAAACCAAAAGCAAACAATTTTTATATAGACAAAAAATGTGAATAGCAGCGTGGCTTCCCTGACCAGATTATGTACCCCCGTATATATATGTATACACATAAATACATGTATTCAAACATGTGAATCACATGGTTTGGTTGCCGCGCTCATCCCGCAAACCTTTTTGGGCGAAAAGAGTGGAAGGGGGAGGAGGATAATGAGGAGGGGAGGAAGAGGAGAAGGAGGAGGAGGAGGAGGAAGAGGAGGAGGAGGAGGAGGAGAAAGAGGAGTTGACAGAGAGAGAAAAAAAGAGAAATGGAAGGACAGAGAGAGAGAGAGAGAGAGAGAGACAGACAAGGCGGCGATTGGGGTAGGGGGCCGCCTGGGAGGGCTGACCATATATATATATATATATATATATATATATATACCAGAGAAAGAGAGAGAGAGAGAGAGAAACAAAGAGGAAACACGGACATTAAAATAGAGATTGTAGAGGAGAGAGAGAGAGAGACAAAAAAAAATGGGGGGGAGAGAGAGAGAGAGAGAGAAACCAACAGCATAAAAAGCATGGCATGGACAGAGAACGAGAGGGAGAAAGAGAGAGAGAGAGAGACAGAGAGAGGAAGTGAGGCCTGAATCTGTTTTCAGAGATGGATCTTTGTATGTGTACGCTTCGCGCCATGCACCGTGGCCCTGGAAGTTTGGCATGCAGGCGGAACGGCAGGAAAGTAAAACATATAATGTAGCGATATATCCTTGCTGTTTTTCCGACATCGCCGCTGTAATACTGTTATTCGTTGTTTTGCCTCCATGCTTCTTTTTGCGCATTCTCGCCCTGCCCCGCGAATTCTTCCGCATCCTCGTCAGCTCTGTTTGCGGAGGCTCCTTCTTGGAGAGCCTCGCGGAGCCTCACGGAAGTTTTTCCGGCTTTCTTAAGGCCTTCTGGAGGCCTCCTTGGTGTCTTCCGGGGGGCTTTGGGGGGCTTCCTCGGGCCACCTTGCTTCCAACCGCGGCTTCCCCGAAAGACCTGGTCGCGATTTGGATTGTTTCGGAGGGTGTCTTGGGGCCATTTTGGGCCGTCACTCTTAGGCCATCTTGGAACCGTGTTGTGCCGTCTTGGGGCTCTCTTGGGATGTCTCGAAGCCCTTTCGGACTGCCTGGAAGCCCTTGTTCTGTCTTGGGGCGATTTTCGAGCCTCCCAGGCGGTCTCGGACGCCCAGAAAGCCGAAGAATAGGGCATTCCCAAAATCATGCAAAAACTTTGGGAAATCAATATTCTTCTGCGTTTTGGAGGCCTGCCACGGATCCGGGGGGTCCAGAGGGTCCCAGGGGCCCTGGATTCGGGGGGTCCGATTTCGGGGGGGGCCGGGTTATAATAATATATGACGTACGTGTATATGCATACATGTGTATTTACGATGAGAAGCGAAAGAGAGAGTGAGAGAGAGAGAGAAAGAGGGAGAGAGAGAGAACCAGGAACCGGGAACGGAACCGGGAGCTGCGAACGGCGAACGGGGAACGGGGAACGGGGAATTAATCCCGGGAGCGGGGAGTTCGGCGACGGCTAAAAGATTTGACTTCTTAAGCCGCGGGGCGGTCGCGGGGGAATGTCAGGACTCTTTCCCCCCCCCGACGCGGGCGGCGAGGCCTCGGGCGGCGGCGCCGCCGCCTCCGACGCCGGGTCGCCCAGCGCGGAGGAGGAGAGGGCCGCCGCGGGGTCGGCCTCGGACGCGGCCGCGGTGCTCCCCGTCTGGTCTCGCCGCCTGGATCGAGCGCTCTGGCGGGAGGGTCCTGCGCTGCTCGGCGCGCCCGGGCGCAGGTGCGGGGCGGGTTTTTTTTGGTGCAGAGCCGTTGCCCGGGGGATCGGTCCTCGGGGCGGCCTCGGCGGGCGGTGGACGTGGATGTCCTCCTCCTCCTCCTCCTCCTCCTCCTCCTCCTCCTCGCCCCGTCCTCCTCCTCCTCCTCCTCCTCCTCCTCCTCCTCTTCCTCCTCCCCCTCCTCCTCCTCCTCCTCGGACAGGCCTTGCGGCTGGTGCCGCCGCCCCTGATGGGAGATCCAGAGGAAGGCCCCAAGAGGGCCGCGGACTCCTAGAGGCTCGTATGGAGGATCTCTTGGGAGACTTGTTAGAGGTGTCTCTGAGGTCTCGTGTAGCCTCTGGGGAGCGCAATGGGGGCCTCATAAAGGGGGTTCTTGGTAGTCTGTTTGAGGCCTGCTGGCGGTCTCAAAGGCTACCTTTGGAGGACTTCGGCAGGCGGTTGCTCCGCCTCGCCGATACATCGGCGATGCGGCTCGATGTGGAGCACGATTTTCTTCACGCCGACGTCGATGCATCGTGGATGTATCGATGATGCATCGGCGATGCGGCGCGACCCTCCGACCCCATCTACTCTACTCGGACCCCATCTGGGAGGCCTCTACTGAGGTGGACATGGATCTATTCGGACCGGGGCGGGGGGGGCAAATACATTGATTTCCACCGCCTGCCGAGGCCCCAGGACATCGGTTCCCCAGGCGGTGGATCGGGAGAAACCCCTCCGCCTCGCACAGGGGCTCCGAGGAGCCCGTGGGTGCGGCGCACCCGCTCTGGGTCTTCCGGGCGGACCTCGTGGAGCACAGGCGGGTGCTCGCCTGCTCCGCCGCGCTGCTGCTGGCGGGGCTGCTGTGCTCTGCTGGCGGCATCGGGGGCGGCGGCATCTACGTGACGGTTCTGATGGCCGCCGGCCAGCTGAGCGTCGCCGACGCAGTGCCGCTCTCCAAGGCTCAGAGGGTCGAGGCCTCCCAGATGGGGTCCAAGTAGGAAGGGGTCGAAGGATCGCGCCGAATCCCCGATGCATCGGCGATGCATTGATCGGGGCCGTCGGCGTGGAGAAAATCGGGCTCCACATCGAGACGCATCGGCGATGCATCGGCTATGCGGCGCGATCCTTCGACCCCACCTACTTCGACCCCCTTCGGGAGGGACAACGCTCGGGCACCGTAACCCTTGCCCCGTTTTGGCCTCCTTGGGCTTCCTGGGAGGCCCTCGTCGCCACCTCTGGACTCGCCTCGAAAGTTTGGTCAGAACGGACCCCGCGAGAGGCGCGGGGCGAGAGCGGCGTCGGTCCTTCTTGGTTCCTCCACAAGGCGATCGTTTTCCTGGGATCCATCTCCTCCCTGGTGCTGAACACCCAGAAGCAATTTGTGTCGGGAGGGCAGGCCCGGCCGCTGATCGACTTCAACGTGTGCCGGTTGGTGGTGCCGTGCTCCCTCGTGGGCACCTACCTCGGCGTGCTGCTCAACCGCTGGCTTCCAGGGCTGGTCATCTCGGAGGAGGGCCAGTTGAGATCGGTCGAAGAAGAAACAATTCCATCAACATTAATTGTTGCAGCTCCTCGCGGATTTCTTCAGCGCCGATCCAAGAAATCCGCGTGGACCTCCCGAAGTTGATGTGTATGCCCTTGCTTTTCCTTCAATCAGGGGCTACGTTTGGTGAGGATTGGCTCAGGGGAGGACGCATCGACCCCCGATCGCCTATACTCATCGCCGATACGGGGCCCGACAGCCAACCCGCCCAGAAACATGCGCATCGCGGGCCAGTTTCCGATCCATAGCCGGTGTGTCGCCGATGGTCGACGTTTCCCCCCATGAGCCGGGCACTCCCCTGGTGCGGCCCCTCGTGAGACAACGGCGGCTCTCCCAGTCGGCCCGCATCCGTTCAAAACTGGTCTGGATTTCAGTGGGGCCTGTCCCTCTACAGGAGGAATATTCACAAATAGGAAAACAACTGGTCTGGGGACGATTTGTTCTTCTAGTATTTTTAACCATTTTCGAATATTTTGGGGGTCTTTTTCATCCGCCTGTAGGGGGACATGCCCGACCTAAGTCTGGACCCCTCCTGCAGGGGTACATGCTGACTTGCTTTCCGAGGCGTCTCCAGCTGGGGCGTCGACAGGCCTCAAGCAGGCTCGAAGAGGACGAAAAACGCCAGGAGCCAGGTTTGGTCTCATATCCCCTGTGGCGATGAGACGGGCGTGACCGGGGGCCAGGGGGGTGGAGGGGGGCAGCGGTGTGGGGGGTGGGTCCGGCCACGTCACGATTCGCGCTGGCGCCGGCGCGAATCGTGACGTGACCAGGGGGGCCGGAGAGGGGGTCGGCGGGGCCGGTCACGGGCGTTCTCGTGAAGAAAGAAGCGGGCTCTGAGGAGGCCCGCCGTCGTCTTAGGTCGGGCGTTCCCCCCTACAGGCGGATTTTGGACGAAAAATATACAATCCCCAAAATATTCAAAAGTAGTCAAAAGATCGTCCCCAGATTATCTTTTTTACTGCTTTTGCGTATTCCTCTTGCAGAGGGACACGACCGACTTAGCCGTCGTCTCGATTGGCCCATCTCCGGTCATCCTGGCCGTGCTCACGGCGCTCCTGCTGGGCATGACCGTCAGCATCGCGAGGACGGCCGCCGACCAGTACGCGGAGGAGCGCAGCAGCGCAAGCGGGGAGGAGCTAAGTCGCGTCCACTGGCGACGGGTCCCGCTTCCGCACAGAGTTGGCGCGTTCCGTCGCGTCTAGGCCTCCAGATGGGGTCCTGGCCGACTCAGATGGGGTCGGAGGGTCGTGTCGCATCGCCAATGCATCGCAGATGCGGCTCCATGTGGCGTCCGATGTTCTCAATACCGATGACGCCGATGCATCGACACCGTCGCCGATGCATCGCCGAAGCTTTGTCGATGCAGCGGCGATGTGGCGCGACCTTCCGACCCCGTGCAGCACTGGCCTCACGTCTAGAGGGGCGCCTTCCCGATCCGCGGAGTCAAGCGGTGACGAAGCGTCCTAGCCTGTGTTTGAGCGAGGCCCCTCGGAGGCCTAAAATCGCGGAGCACCACAGGCCTTTCGTAGGCCGAAGCAAGCGGTGACGAAGTCTTGGCTTGTTTTTGAGGCCAACCCCCTGGCGAGCTCCCTCGGAGGCCGAATACCACGGAGCACCACCAGCCTTTCGTGGGCCGAAACGTCTGCGTACATCCGCGGCCTCGCTGGCCAGGGCGGGGCCCCCTGGGCCGCGAGCCCGTGGCTGCGGCGCGCGCTTCCTTGCGGACGCCACGCGCGGCACGTGTCCGTGCCACCGCGCGTGCGCAGGATCGATGGTCGCCACTGGGATTTCCACGCCACCGGGTTGGGATTGCCGTTTCTGGTCCTCCTCCTGAGTGGCGGCCCGCACGCTCGCTTCGCTTGCCCCGCTTTTGTCTTGCGGCCCAGTCGCGGCCCGGCTAGTGTTCGGACGGCTTTCGACTTGCTTCGCGAGCCCGCAGACCAAAAAGTATGCGCGGGATCGCGCCCCGGGGACTCTAGGCCGCGAGGGCGCGGCGGATTGCGGAAGGCATCCGCCGCTCGTGGCGGGTCCGGCTTCCGAGCAGAATATCGGCGCGCTCCGTCGCCAAGTCATCAGGTGGCACTGGCCTCACGCTTCGAGGGGCACCGCTGGAAGACAAAAGTGTGCAACAAACGCCGGTGACCCACTTCGTGGCCCCCGTCCGCCCCCCACCTTTAATTCATATTGAAGGTCTGGGGGGGAGTAGGGGATTTGATGTTTTCTAGTTCGGGCGGTGTTGTTGCGTTGTTTCCTTCAACTGTACCCCGTACCTTCCCCGATACTCGAGCAGTGACGAAGCATCCTGGCTTGCCACCAAAGCAAGTTCGAATAACCTTTCGGTGGTTTTCAAACAACGCTTCTAGAATATGTCTCTGGCTGGGACTGTCTTCTTTCAAGCTATTTTCTGTTTTACTGAAGGAGCATGTCTTTCACCATCATGCCATTCCTCCGTTCTGGGAACATGTCGTGGAAACTCGGCCGATCGGAACAATTAGACCGTCAGCCCCTGCTCCATGGATCTGGCGCCCGCGCGCTAGACCCCCAACACATTCGATATCTTGCTTGCGAAGGCCTTAGTTACGGCCGGTGCCGCCGACCCTTAGAGGAGACGACGACGACAACGGCGACGACGACGTCATTGACGTTGGCCAGAGTCCTCAGGGATGCTTCTTGGGGTCTCCTCGGGTGGCTCTCGTGGGCCTCTGGGGAGGAATTCTGGAGCCTCTCGGGAGCCTCTTGGGGGCCTCTGGGGAGCCTCTCGGGGGCCTCTTTCGGGCTTCCTGGGGACCTCTTGCGGGCCTCTTGGGGCCTCTTCGGAACCTCTTGGAGCTTTCTGGGAGCCTCTCGGGGCCCAGGGCTCGAAATGTCCGTTCGGGTCCCCCGTCCAGGCACGCTCTTGGAGCCGTCTTGGAGGTCTCTTGGGCCTTCTTGGAGGCGTTTTGGGCTGCCTTGGGATCCTCTTTGGCAGTTTTTGGGGTCCTCTTGGAGGCCTCTCGGGCCGTCTTGAGGCGATCTTGCGGGCCTCTTGCGCCGTCATGGAGCGGCAAGAAGTCGAAAAGGCGAGAACGACCAAATCTTCAAAATGCAAACAGCAAATACATAGTTTTTGGAATTTTTGGGCCCTCTCGGGAGTGCTCGTAGAGGCTTCTTGGGCCGTCCTGGAGGCTTCTGGGCAGTCTGGAGGGCGTGAAGGCGCTTTGGACCGTTCGTTTGGCGATTGGGGGCCCTCTTTCTTGAACCGTCTCGAGTGCCTCTTCGGGCACTCCTGGCCTGTCTTGGTATATTCTTCTGGGGCCCCCGGACCCCCAGGAGTGGGATGCGTATCTGAATCCCCCCCCGGGACCCCTCCCCCCCCCGAAGGTGCTCCCCTTCGATTCGATGACGAAATTGCAAGATCTCTCCCTCGCTGACAAGTTTGAGAAGGAGGGTGCAGGGAAAGGGGACGACGGAGACGACGACTGACGGAGATGACTCGATCTGACAAGTCCCAGTGGATCGGGAGATTTACACCCCCGGCCCCTTCGGTGCTTAGCATTCCCCCCTCCGCGCGCGCCTCCGTCGCTTTTTAGCTCGCGAGGCAAACCGCTCTTCGCCAGAGGAGTGTAGCAAATCATACAGCAAAACCATTTCTCTTCCACATCTGACTTTTACCATCCATCTCTTGATATTCTTATTCTCCCACTTCGTCTTGAAGATCTTCCTGGCGGTCTTCTCTGCGAAGCGCCGGCTGGCGCTTCAACTCTGGTAGCGGAGCGCTTCGGCGCTCTGCGGCCAAGCTGGGAGGGCATTGAAAAGTGCCTCCCAGCACAAGGACTACGTCTACCACTGCGCAAAGTACAAGTACCCCTTACTTGGCCTGCCCGCCGGCAGGCGAGAAGAAAAAGAAGCGCCGCCACCACTCCCACGCGCCGGACGCAGCGGCTCGGAGGGCGGAGCGGCGCTTGGAGGTCGAGCACGAGAGGGCTACCCGCACCTGCGCGTGCCCTCCGTGGTTGCCGCATTCGGAGTCGTGCAGACGCCGGGTGTGCCTTCGGAGCGACACCCCCTTGGTCTTCAAGGCCGAGGTGGAAGAGAAGCCGGCTGAGGAGGAGGTCGACTGGTCGCCGGACGAGAAGCCGGACGACGAGACAGAAGCTGAGCTGGAGCCCCCGCCGAGGCGCACGCTGACGCCCCCACGCAGGCGCAGCCCAACGCCCCCGCCAGGCAACCCAGCCGACGACCTACGGCGACGACCATGGCGGCAGGAAGCGGCAGCGGTGGCAGCAGCGCGCTTGCGCGGCGCCAGCCGCGCATCTTCGGCGCAGCCCCCCACCACTACAGACAGGGCACCGCCGTGGCGTCTACCGAGACACCGCCGTGGTGGAGCCCAGAACTAGAGCACGACGCGGCGTACCCGTGCACGATCACGGAATGGACGCGGGACGTGCGACGGTGGATGGCGGCTACCAAGCTCAGCGTGGAGCGCCAAGGGCCCATGCTGAGCCTCGCCCTCGGCACGACGGCGCGGACCATCGCAGACGAGGTTTCGGTGGAAATCCTGCAGCACGGCGCGGCGCTGGACCTCGGCGACGGGCGGGGCGCTGTGGCGAGGACAGGAGTGGATGTCCTCTTGGCGGTGCTGCTCGCCAAGTTCCCTCCCGACCCAGAAGCGCAGATGCTCCGCACAGGGCTGGACTTTTTCAAGTTCACGCCGAGCCGCGACGAGGACCTGCGGAGCATGTTCCTGAGGTTCGACCTCCTATTGGACCGTGCGAACCAGCACACTGAGCTTGGGATTTCGGTCCCTTTCCGGACGTGGATGCTCATCTCGCTCCTGCGCCTGCCAGCGCGCAAATGGGCAGAGATCCTGCGCGAGTGCGACCGCAGGCTCCCCAGGACGGAGCAGGAGTGCCAGCTGGTCAAGGCAAGGCTCCTCCGAGACCGAGCGATCGAGGAGAACGTGTCGACTTTCCAGCCGGGCAGGGCTGGGGCGCCAGGCGTGTACTTCGCGGACGCCGACGAGGACCCGCTGCCGCTGTACCTGGCCATAGCGGCCGGCAGCGCCGACGGAACGGCAGCTCGCCCCGCCCAGCGCGCTGCGATCGGAAACGGTCAAAGCAGCGAGGCGGCCCAGGACGTCTTCTTCGACCTCGGACAAGCGGCGGGCGACGACGACGGCGAGACGTGCTGGAGCACTGACACCGAGTGGTGGGAGCGGGAAGCCGCCGAGGACCCGTGGCCGGCCGACCGCCTGGAGGCGGAGCAGAGCGCGGCCGCAGGCGACCCCTCTACCTCACCCAGGTGTGGTGGGCCGCGCGGACGGCAGAGCGCCGGCACCGTGCCGCGGCTGGCCGGTTCGCTCCCAAGCACAAGACCAAGCAGAGCCACGTCGGCGTCAAACGCTACACCAAGCGCGGCCCTCCTCGCGCCGCCGGCGGCCCTCCGAGGCGCGGGTTCTTCGTGGGTCAGACCTTCGTGAGCATGGACCACGTGCCGGAGCTGGACATCAAGGCCTTCTTCGAGGGTCGGTCCCGCGGCTACAACCAGGCCCGCGTCAAGAGGGGCACCCCCAAGGTCGTGAAGTGCTACCGCTGCGGCAAGCCAGGCCACATGGCTGCCGAGTGCAAGAGCCCGCGCAACCTCTGCTACAACTGCGGACAGCCCGGCCACGAAGCCAAAGACTGCAAGCAGCCGCGCAAAACGTTCTTCGCCACGGAGGACGAGGCGCACCAGCACGAGGAGGAGAAGGAGGAGGAGGAGGCACCATTCACCCTGGGCACGGAGGAGCACTTCATGATCAGGGAGGAGCAGGGGGGCGGAGGAGGAGCAGCGGCAGCAGCGACGAGCAGGGGCAGCAGCGACGAGCATGACGAGAAGCCACTTTGGGAACGCCGTGCTCCGGGTCGCAACTCAGAGGAGACCGCCGCAGCCCCGACAGCCGCTCCCAGCTCGAAGGACGCCGCCGCAGCCCAGACAGACGCTCTCAGCTCGATGGACACAGCCGAGATCAGACACTCGCACAGAACCGCAGCCCCGAGGAGAGGGCACCAGCGCCGAGAGCTTTCCAGGCGGAGGAGGAGGAGGAGGAGGAGAGGAAGGAAGAGGCTCATCGGCAGGATGATGACGATGATGATGGTGCTGTTGGTGCAATTCTTGGGCAGGGGCATAGAAATGTGCCCCGCGGCCCCTTGGCGCAGGACAGTGCCGTCGTACAGGCGCTGCAAAAGAGGCTAACGCCCGCGCGGCCGCTGCAACCCGAGCCGCCGCAGCAGCAACAGCCAGTTGCGCAGCCCTCTTGGACGTCAGCAGCCCCAGCAGCCTCCCCAGCAGCCACGGAGTGGCCACCGGTGGGGAGCACGGTTCAGTACGTGAGCCAGGGCGTCGTCATCGCGTACAGCGGAGACACGGTGCTGGTCCAAGACAGCGCCCACGGGTGTGCGATCACCGCGCCAATAAAGAACCTGAGGCCTGATGGGAATAGAAATGTTCCCTCCCAGGCACACGTGCCTTCTGGAGGTGGCGCTGGGCATAGACATGTGCCCGGGGCCAGCAGCGACGCACATAGAAATGTGCACGTTGCAGCCTCCAGCAGCAGTGCTGGCAGTCCTGCCACAGCATGGGCCTCGTATGCGCCCGCTGCCAGCACGCCACCAGCAGCGACGACCACGAAACACACCAAAACACCACCTAGGGATGAGGATGTCGAGTATGTGAACAGGCTTCTAGCCTCAGCTCTTCCATCGCTGCCAAGTTTCCCACCTACGACGGCGATCCCAGCACCAACGCACGCGCTGCAGGGCCACGTTCTGGAGCAGGGACCGCAACGCCCAACAACAGCGACGACGACCACGCAGCAGTGGCCCACAGCAGAACAACGCGCACAGGCTGTTGTCAAACCAGTCCCCGAGACTCCAGCTGACACCGCACAGCGTTTTCGCTTGACACTGTCAGCCGCCTCACACACGGCATCCTCTTTTGCTGTTGCGTCTTCAATGGCGCCGCCTCCACCGCTCCCAGAAGCAGGGCGGCCAAACCGGAGAGCGCCCGCAACAGGAGCATGCGGGCAAGCAGCGAGGAGGAGTGGCAACTGCACCCCGTGCCGACACTGGGAGAAAGGACGGTGCCGAATGTCCACTTGCGTGTTCTGCCACCACCAACCAGCAGCTCCTCAGCCGAGCCCGGGGCCACTGCCCAGCTTCTCTTCTGTAGCGAACAGGTATGCTCCGATAGTTCCTGCCGTGCCCCCGCGGTGGCAAGACAGTGCTGAGGTAGACCCGCTGGTAGCAAACGACCCCTGGAAACAGTGCGACAAACGCTACCCAGTGTTCGAGTGGGACGAAGACGCACAGAGCAACCTTGAACACCAGAGTGTGTACAACAACACCGAGGCCAAGATCAGCGATGAGGAGGACGGCCTGCTGGTGGACACCGGAGCCCGCAGGAACCTGACAGGGAGGGGCCTTGTAGACCGGCAGTCATACGCGGCACAGCGGCACGGCTACAAGACCACCTGGACGACACTAGACCAGCCGAGGAGGATGAGTGGCGTGGGTAAGGGTGCTCAGATAGCACACCGCGCGGCCACCATTCACGGAGTGGTGGGCGAAGGTGATCTGATCTCCTACTCGGCGCCCGTCTTGGAAGACGAGGGTGCCGAAGTCCCCGCCTTCTACGGCCTGGGCCCCATGGCAGCGCGCAACACGTACGTGGGCACCCGTACGGGACGATTGCACATGATTCCAGACGGCACAGACGACCAGGTCATCTGGCCGAAAGGCACACGGGTGATTGAGTGCAAGAAGGCACGCTCCGGCCACTGGATGATTCCAATCTCCCGGCGGCACAAGCTGAAGAAGAAAGGCGACAAAGTCACCGAGGCATTCGCCGTCTCGGCTGACAAGGGGGTCGCCGATTCTTGACAAACGCCACAGACGCCGAGCACTTTGGACGGCCGGTGCTCGAGCGCTGCAACCTCAAGGCCGCCAGCAGCCATGCGCGCCGGTTCCCCAGCATTGCGTTTGGCACCACAGCCCGCACCCAAGCCCCCTACCACACGACCGCCAGCAACCGACGCCAGCCCCAAACATGAACGTACATGTCCGATGATCTTCCTTGTAGGAGAAAGGTTGGCGACTATAAAAAAGACCCTTGGCAAGTATGATCTTCAGCCACGCCGAACATGCCCAATGCTGAACTTCCAGCGTCGCCAGACTTCACCAGATGTTTGCGCTATGCTTCAAGCTATCCACCTTGACCGGCCGACCCTGGTTTGGATCCAGTGGTCACACCTGCTTCAAGAGCCTGGCAGGCGACCGCACGTCCGCACAGCCTTGGAGTTCTTCGCCGGCATGGTACAGGAGCAGCTAAAGCAAGGAGGAGACGTTGTTCTGGAAGCGAAGGCCTGCGACGTTCCAGTACGAGACGAGCTCTTCGCAGGAGCTAGCCGCATCGGCGGCCTCTTGGGGCACCCCTCTCGCGTGCACTGGTGCGCCTTGGGTATCACGGGAGGCAAAGACGACAAGACGGTGATATGCGGCGAGCACCTCGTGATGTCGAACAAACCCTGGCCAGACATGCCTTGTGTCTGTCAGCGCCAGAGTTCCAGTTACGTGGCGAACGACGGCGTTGCATACGAGCAGTTCGTGGAAAAGATCATGACCCACTTCAACATACTCAGTCCCAGCGACATAAAACCTCCCAGCCGCGACTGGCACCGCACCCAACGACAGCTTCGAGACAAAGCAGGCGCCAGAGACTACGTGAAGCAGCAGCACACCACAGGGCAGCCACAACCACCGCAGCACAAGTTTGTGACCTTCACAGGCGCAGAGGTCCAGACTTACCAAGTTGATGCGCATCCCTCACAGCCAAGGGACGAAGTTGCACCGCAGGCAATGGCAACGTTGCTAGCGACGCAACCTCCGCCGAACACCAACGCAGCAGACAAAGCAACCTCCACCGACGACCTTGACACACACTCACAAGCAGCCTACCCGACAGACTCACACGTCAGAGCCAAGAGCAAACGCGCACAACTAGAACGCAACAAAACGCCCGAAGAAGTGAAGGCCATGCGAAAGAAGAAACCTACGACACAAGAGCAGCATTTCGACGATTGTGGCAGCGACACTGAACCTCTGATGGATAACGAAGCCCGGACGGCACTCGCTATGAGCGATCCGTGTGGCGCCGCATTCTGGTTCGAACACTGCGGGGATTGTGTCAAGGACGACTTCGAGGCGCATCCTGCCATCAGGAAGTGGCCAGAGGGCACAGTCTTTGATTGCGACGGGTGCCGGGGACACAAAGTCTGGCACCACCCCTCGCACACCCGCAGATCTGAGCCTCCAGGTTTGTGCCGTTACCACGACCGGCCCACTGACGCCATCAAGTGCCCCGCTTGCTTGTCAGGAAAGGACTCCCTAGACCCAGGCCACACCGAAGTGGCTGGAGAGTGCCTTGCCCCCGAGACTCGCTATCGGGATGGACGCAAGCGCCGGGGCGGACCAGTCAGAGATCCAGGCAGCCGAGCGGTGGGAGGAGCAGAGCGGCGGAAACGCTTGACCGACGACGAGCAGCTTGACGACCCAGGGCCTCTTGGAGAAATCCTCGCCGGCCCTCCTGCTGTTGCCGCGGGTGGTTTTGATGCAGAAGATGGCCGCCCAGACTCTTCCGCTGGAGGTGGCGCGGGGCATAGAAATGTGCCTGGTGCCAGCAGCGAGGTGCATAGAAATGTGCACGCTGCAGCCTCCAGCAGTGATTCGGGACCTCTGCTCGCGCCTGCAGGCGAACCACTTCCCGACGCTCCTGCGCAGCCGCCTGAGGTCGGCCCTCCCTCTGCGAAGGAGGAGGAGTTGATGCCAGGCGAGCTGGGCGAGCCGTTGGACCCGAAAGTTCGCAAAACTCGGTCCGACGCTGGGATTGCACGACCAAGCAAGGCAGACGCCGAGACGCAAGAAGGTGTGGGAGGCAAAGAAGACTGGCGCACCGACGACGTTTCTCGCGTAATGGCTAGACTCAAGTCTGACGACGAAGAGTTGAGGAAATTAGCCATTCAACGACTACACATCAGATGGTACCACCTTGCACCCACGCACATGCAAGCACTCCTGCGAGCAGCCGGCGTGCCAGCACGCGCAGTAGGAGAAGTCCCTGGAGTGGTACAAGGGTGTGATGTCTGCAGAAACTGGCAGGTTCCCACAACAGCCACGGTCACGGCCACACGCTTCATCACGGAGTTCAATTACGAAGTCCAGATGGACCTGTGGTTCCTTCACAGCCTCATCGACAGGCCGCAACTCCAGCGAACCATCATGCACCTCATTGGCGCCTTCGTGCGGTGGTCGGCGAACGGCCTCCTCAAGGACAAGGAGGAGATCACGCTGTGCACTCGCATCAGTGAATTATGGCTGACCATACACGGGCCTATGAGGACTTTGGTTCAAGACGGAGAATCTGGCATGAAGGGCCGAGCAGTGGCGGACTGGGCAGAGGCGAACCGTATCCAGCTCAAGTGCCGGCCTCCCGGTTCGAAAGTTTGGATTGCAGAGCGGCACCAACAGATCCAACGCAAAACCTTCCACTCCACTGAAGGCCAGATGCAGAAAGAGGGCATCTATGCCCCTGTAGAGCAGACGCTGGCGACCGTCACATTCGCACACAATGCCTTAGTGAACACCGATGGGAGTGTGGCGTACCAAGCCTTGTACGGCAGGACGCCCGCTCTCCCCCCAACCTTCGACGGCGCGACGGAGGCGGAACGTGATGATCGACTTCCTCGCGGCGAGACGCTGGCTCGCAGTCAGGCGCGAATCAGGGAGATCGCCGTGACCATGATCGTGGAGCACACAGCGAAAGACCGCCTACGACGAGCAGACCACCACAGGACGCGACCTGCTCTGGAACCCGCGAAGTTGAAGGTCGGACAACAGGTTGACATCTGGTTCGAGCCGTCGTCCAAGGACGTGAGCGGCTGGCGGGGGCCAGCGGTGGTCAAGACGATCCAGCACGACGAGAACGCTGTAACGGTGCGCTACCAAGGCAGGACCCTTGACCGACGTGGCCAAGAGGTGCGGGAACACGTGGCCTACTTGATCTTCTTGGTGAGCCAGAAGCAGCACCCCCACGCACAATGGACTCTATTGCGCGACGCGTGCGAGAGCCTCAGCATCAAGGCGGTGAAAGTCTACGGACTCGTGTACCACGGCGACGCACGCAACCCGGGTTGGCATCTGACGAAGGCCAGCCAGACGAAGTCGGGACACCAGGTCTTGGAAGCAGGCCTCTTTGTGGCATCCACGGTGGTTCGCATTGCAGAGTGCACCACTGTGAGACTGTCGCGGGGAGCATCCTCCTTACAGCCGCTGTTGAACTTCAGTTACAGTGAGTTGTGGATCTGGCACTCTACGCTCCAAGGCGGGGACGAAGACAATCCCCCATGGTGTTCGACAGTGCGGACGGCGACCTCGACAAGAGCATTGACATCAAGAACTTAGTCGGCAACGACCCGGCCATCCATTCCGGGGAGGCCTCTTGGAGAGATTATTGCGTCGTACAGTTCTTGGGAACGAAGCCCGAGGACACGGAAGGCCTGATCAGACGGTATCCTGGCATACGCCTGATGGCTGGGAACGGCCAGGTAAGTAGAAAGGACAGGCCTCCATTCTCGCCAGCTACGGCTTCCCCGAGCGGTTCGCAAGGGCCGCCTGGTACACCGACGACAGCACCACGAGCATCGACGCCAGCACCACGAGCCTCGACGCCAGCACCGCGTGCACCGACGGCAACACCACGAGCATCGACGCCAGCACCACGATCAGCGACACCAACACCACGAGCACCGACGTCGACTCAGAGGGCACCGGCGCCGACGCCAGCGCCGAAGGTACCGGCACCGGCGCCGATTGGACCTCTCTTCACTCCACCTCCACCACCTCCAAGGTTTGATGCGAGCAGGTCCCGGTCGCGACCGACGGACGCACAAGATGAGAGTCCCATGCTGGATGTCGTGATCAAGACGCCAGCTCCGCCTCCTTCACCGCCTGAGGGCGGAGCAAGCTGCAACAAATCGACACCAGCATTAGCTGCATCCACGCGGTCGCGGACGCCAGCCTCGCAGCAGTCGTCACTCGATGTGATTTTGACGACGCCTCCGCCGCCACCAGCGCCGCCAGGAGGAGGAGGCGGCAGAGTACGGCAATCCATGACACGATCAAGATCGACGCCAGGTGGAAGCGAACCGAAACACATGTCATCAGATATGCTGTTTCTTCCTACTCCGCCTCCGCCGCCGGCTCCACCAGCAGCCGGAAAGGTTACGATGACAAGATCGCGATCTCCATGGACAACGGCATCCTCGCCAATTTTAGGGGCCATGCGAACCCCTCCACCACCGCCAGCGCCACCAACACCTCCAGCAGCAGGCAAGATTGCAGCCACTCCGCGCTCTCGATCGCCGTGGTTACCATCACCACCAACTCCTATGGAGACGGTGTTGCAAGGCGGTGGAACGCCACCTCCTCCCCCGCAGCCTCCAGGACAGACAGTGCCAACACCGAGGTCTCGCTCGCCACCAGGGCCGAAGGCGACACCGATCGCAAGCGCGACTACAGCCACCAGACCACCTGGGCCACTTCCATGGCCAGCGATGGGATCTCAAGCAAACGTTTGGGATCTGGCGGGAGCCCCAAGACGTAAGGAGACCCACACTCCTCCACAGCAAGAGGCCGCTCCAGAGAAGAGGAGCCGCTTCGCACAGGACGCGACTGCGAGCAACGCGGGATCTGCCGCTGTCGGAGCCGGGACCCAGGGAGAAGGGATAGAAATGTCCGCTCCCCCCGCTGCTTCTACGGCAGCGGTCTCGCCTGCGACCACCCAGCGCTACCCGAGCCCACCATCAGCTGCAGCCTCCACCATTCCATATGGTGCGTCTCCACCTTCTGCCGCACACTCGGACAGAGCAGCTGCTGCAGAACAGTCTCAGCAGCATCAGCCTTTGCTTCCGACGGCGGAGAATGCAGCGCTCCAGACTGACCCAGCCCAGGCGGCGGTCAGGGAGGAGGAGGGGGACGACGATCGCGACGAAAAGGACCCCAAGACGTGGTTACTGGAGATCAATGAGGCCGACAGCGATGAGGGCGATCTGCTTCCAGACGTGCCCTGCGAAGAGGACTCCGGAACGGGCGGGGATTCGTTCCTGGCCGCCGACGAGCCTCTCAGCACGATCTCGAAAGCACTCACCGACCTGAGCAAGATATGGCAAAGCATGCCATTAACATAATCAAGGCAAAGAGGCAGGAGCTGACGAGCCTCCATGATTTGGGTTGCTTCCGCAGATTCCGGCGGAACTTGGCGAATAACATCGTGGACACCAGGTGGGTCTTGAAGTGGAAGTACAAGGAGAACAAGCACTTCATCAAGGCCCGACTCACGATGCGTGGCTTCAAAGACCACGACGAAAACTTGGCCACTTTCGCCGGCACGGCAACTCGATGGGGCCAGCGCGTTGTGAATGCCATCACAGCGCAGCAGGACGATTGGGCATTGTTCAGCTTCGATGTCAGCGCCGCTTTCGCGAAGGGCCTGACCTTCCAAGAGCTTTCTGAGTTAACAGGCGAACCTCTTCGCGTTGTGCAGTTCGAATTGCATCCTGATGATATCAAGTTGTTGAGAGAGATTCCTGGCTACGAGGATTTCAACCCCAGCACAGAAGTCATCCAGATGGTCAAGGCAGTGTATGGCCTGAAGGACGCACCGCGAGCATGGCGCAAGAAGTTGCACTTGATCCTCGAAAGTTTCGGCCTCGAAGCCTTGTACGCGGACCCACAACTGTACGTACTCCACGACACGAGTGTCAAGTTGAACATGATTCTCAGTGCGCACGCTGACGACTTGAAGGGTGGAGCCCCGACAACGGTAGCTATGGAGCTCCTCGAGCTCTTGGAGAAACACGTGGGCACTTGTACACAGGAGTGGGCCAACTTCACACACGTTGGCATCGAGCACGTGACCAGAGCAGACGGCATTTACACGCACCAGGAGAAGTATGTGGCTTCCCTCAGGGAGATCGACAAGAAGTTCTATGCTGAATTGCACGACGAGCAGGCAGTCAGCGTTGAGGCGAAGAGCCACTTCTCCACCCTCCTTGGCGGCGTCGCCTGGCTCTGCCTCACAATGCCGGCCATAGCGGTGTACGTGCAAGCACTACAGCGACACGGAGCCGAACCGAGAGCACAGGACTTGAAACGCTTGAACCTTTTCTTGCGGTGGGTCCGCCGGCACAAGGTCGGCATCTTGTTCAGCAAACTGCCAGGACGCCTCCGACTTGTTGGGGTTACGGATGCAGCCTTCAAGGCGATTCCGGACGAGTCATCTGGACTTGCACTCCGCGGCTGCGTCATCATCCTCAACACGGATTGCGATTCGACGCCGGCATCTCCAGGTGGGGCGTGCAACATCTTGGAGTTCCAGTGCCGGCGCCAACGCCGAGTAGTTCGTTCGACCTTCAGTGGCGAACTGAATGGGTTGGTTGACACCCTGGAGATTGTCCTGGTTATCCAGATATGCTTCCACCAGATTTACCACGGCTGCGCGGCGACAGCCAAGAGCCTGGCGGACGATTTGGACAACGGACGACTCCAACCTCCAGTAGACGCAGCAGTTGACGCCAGGAGCGTGTTCGATTGCTTGGCCGCCACAGACGTGGGCGAACTCGTTGAGGGCAGTCTCAAGCTGCACGTTCTCTCTCTTAGGGAGCGCCTGCAGTCTGGCACCCTGCGGCGCCTCTTCTGGACGGACACAAGGGATATGTTGGCGGACGGCCTCACCAAAGGGTCAGTTCCTCGTGACCAGCTGATTGCTGTCAGCAACAGAGGCGAATACCGCACAGCGCACGCCACGGCCAGCACGACCGTGAGGAACGGCCGCAAGCAGACCACTGGCAGCACGGTAGTACGAAACACTTGAGGCAATTGAAAAGTTGTCTCATCACCAGCGGCAAGTGAAAAGTTGTCGCAAAGAAAGCCGCACTTGCGCCAGGGGAGCTCCGGCGTGTACGGCGGCCCTGCAGTGAAGACGCGTAGGGTTCCGGGCATAGAGATGTGCCTGTAGCAAAGACCTGTCTAGGTCAACCCCTGCATGGGAACATGTAGGGTCAGACACGAAACTGTGTCTGCTGAGGGGTGTAATTCGTAGGAACTGACAGCCATGACATAGGCTGTCTGTGTAAAATAAACAGGCAGCCAGCAGTCATGAAATAGACTGCCTCGCCTGTCTCTCTCTTCCTCGTCCTCCCCTCCCCTTTGCTTGTCGTGAGTAAGATGTCACGAAGCAGGCAGCAATGATGAGGTACCATGTGATAGGTATCAGATGTGTGTAATAATCTCCATAGCAGCAGTGTGGGTGTTATCCTAGGTAACTGCCGGAGAACAGCTAGGCGGGGCAAGAGACAGCCTGCCACGTGCAGGAGCGTGGGCGTTGAAAAGTGCTCGCGTTCCATATAAGGCATCGCGACATAGATGTCGGTTTCACAGATAAGGTTTTCGACGCGCGTCACTTTCGGTGTTTTTCGGGCGCGTGGAGGCGTGGCGCTAAGCAGGAGGAGAGTGGATCGGGAGATTTACACCCCCGGCCCCTTCGGTGCTTAGCATTCCCCCCTCCGCGCGCGCCTCCGTCGCTTTTTAGCTCGCGAGGCAAACCGCTCTTCGCCAGAGGAGTGCAGCAAAGCATACAGCAAAACCATTTCTCTTCCACATCTTACTTTTACCATCCATCTCTTGATATTCTTATTCTCCCACTTCGTCTTGAAAATCTTCCTGGCGGTCTTCTCTGCGAAGCGCCGGCTGGCGCTTCAACTGTCCCTCACACACGCCGACAGGGTCGGTGGATTTTTTTCTGCGGCCCCCCCGGAAGTCCCGACGCTTCCCCCAGGGCCGGCTTCTGATCTCCAGTCGTTGTTGATGGGCCTCTTTTCCACCACCACCACCACCACCACCATAAGTTGGAGGGGCGAGGGGGTCGTCCCCTTCTTCTTCCTCATCATCCTCCACCTCCTTCCCCCCTCGAACTTCTGGTGGCGGTGGTGGTGGAAAACAGGCCCTCAGTTGTGTTTCATTGTCCTGGGGCCCAGTGGAGGCCCCCAGGGACCGAACACGGTAGTACCACATCTGGTCCGATCATCTCTCTGCGCGAGCATGTCTCGTTCTTCGTCTCATCATCCTCCTCCTCGTCAACCTCTGGTTTTTGTTCTGGTTTTCTCTCTTTCTCTCTCTCTCTCTCTCGCTCTCTCTCTCTCTCTCGCTTTCTCTGCGGGAGCATGTCTCGTTCCTCGTCGCCTCATCCTCCCTCCTCGTCCTCCTCTGGTTCTTGCTCTGGCTTTCTCTCTTTCTCTCTCTCTCTCTCTCTCGCTTTCGCGCTCTCTCTCGCATCGCGATCGCGCGCCTCCCTCGGAGCCCCGCCCCGCGTGCGCCACGGGCGCCCGCGGTCGAGGCCGGGGCCCACCCTGTCTCCGGAGAGGGGGAGGGGACGGAGGCCGCCCGCGCTCGTGCCCCCAGACACGATCGCGTCGTAAGGTTTTTCGCCATGGTCGGCCTCCGGGGATCGGGGGGGCCCTCGCCCGGCCTCGGGAGCGCCGAAAAACGCTTCAGGATGAAAAACAGGTCCCAGGGACGCCGTCTTGAGAACATCAGGACGTCGCACGTCTGGGTCATACTCTTCCCGAGGCCATCGAAGCGGGGGGGGGAGGAGGTTGGACGAGCGGCGGGGCCACTCAGTCCTCCTGTTCCTCCTTCTCCTCCTCCTCCCTCCTCCGTCCCGCTGTCAGCCAGTGGTGTCCCCCAGCGGGGTTGCAAGGCTTTGGTTTCCTCCGTGGCAACACCCACAGATCCCGCTCGTGAATCAGGTAGCTCAGTGGCGAGCTGGCAGCAGGAGCTAGTCATGGATCGCAAGTGCTCTTATCTTGTCGTGTCTTGTCCTCCCCCTTCTCATTCCTGCTTCCTGACGGCATGGAGATCCAGCGGATGTTGCCTTCCCCCCAGGGCTGGTCGGCCCTGAGGGGGTGATCGAAGTAATTAGCCAGGCGACTCCTTGAGCGTTCGCTCCAGGAGTCGCAGGCTAGTGGGAGCTGTAAACGGCAGACAGTAAACGACAGCAGAGCAGGGAGGGAGAAGGAGGGGAAGGACCGCTCATGACCTCAAGAAGGGGACAGTAAGAGTGGGCAAAAGCCCTCCTGCTGCTTCACCTCCACTCGGCAGCGAACGAGGGGGGGGGGAAATGAGAAGGGGAAGGCCTTCTCAGAAGGCCGCGGGTTTTATCAGAAGGCCTCCAGCCTTCTGAGAGGTGCTCTGCGTTTCTGGGGAAGGCTGAGAAAGCAGCGCAGAAGGTTGGGGAACTTCCGAGCCCTCTGAGAAGGCCCGCACCCTCGGACGAGGCCAGGACGAGGATAAATCCGTTCCAGAGCGATCAGGAACGCTCCCAGATCGTTCCGGAACGCTCTGGGAAGGCCGCGGCGCACGTGGCCAGGACGATGATACATCCGTTCCAGAGCGTTCCGGAACGCTCTCAGATCGTTCAAGAACGTTTTGGGAAGGCCGCGGTTCCCGCGACGTCCTCCAGAGCCGCCGGATCTCAGAGAGTCCCGATGTGTCCTCGCCCGAGGTTCTCCTCGTCCTGGCTTCGTCTCAGGGCTGGCCGCCGACCCACGGCTCCGCCATCCCTGCTTGCCCCCCTGAGATCCGACGTTGCCAACACAAATGCAACATCGCAAAACTCACGTCCGGAGCCCCGGACCTCATCTCCCTGCGTCATTTCTCTCGAGCCCGTTACGATCTGTGACAGTCCAGCAGGGCCCGAAATCGGGAGAAAACGCCCGTTGCAACAAAGTTGCAGCGCCAGAGGCGTCGCCGACCCGCGCGGCCGGCCTCGCGGCGATGAGCGTCCAACGCGCGCCGAGGGGCGCACGGTCGGACCGAGGCGTGGGATCGAGGTCGGCTCGGGGAGGGTGCCCTCCTCAGCATGGCCGCGTCGTGAAAAGATCCTCGGGGCGCAGGTTTTTCCCGGTTTTCGGCCTCCGGAGGCCCTCGCCCGGCCTCGGGGCCGCCAAAGATCTCCAGGCCTGCGCGAGAGGGCGTCCCATAAGTTATGGGCCTCGGCCAAGATCCGATCCACTCCATGGGGGAGGGGGGGAGGAGGAGGAGGAGGAGGAGGAGGAGGAGGAGGAGGCGGAGGAGGAGGAGGAGGAGGAGGAGGAGGAGGAGGAGGAAAAGGAAGAGGAGGAGGAGGAGGAGGAGCAGCAGCAGCAGCAGCAGCAGCAGGAAGAGGATCTCCGGGCCTGCGCCGCGAGGAGCTGGCCGAGGCGGCGCCCGGGCGCGCCCCCGAGCTCGTCCCAGAGCCCGCGCCTGCCGCGGGGGCTCCGGGCAGCGGGCCGCCGGGCGCTCTGGCGGAGGGGCCGCCGAAGGCCCGGCCCCGCGCAGGCCCCAAACTTACGTCGGGCCTGTCGCTCTAGAGGGGGAGTGTTCAAAAACAGTCAAAACAAATAGTCTGGGGGCATTTTTGGAGCATGTTTGAGCATTTGTAGGGGGGATGTTTTGGGGTATTTTTAATATTTCGTCCAAAATCGGCCTGTAGGGCCCCAGACTTACGTCGGGCCTGTCTCGACTGAACGTAAGATCGGGGGCGGCAAAGAGGGGGGTGGTGACTAGGGGGGGTGGATATCCTGGCGGGGGCCATGATATCTCCCCAGATCTCGTGGCGCCTCTTCTTATTTCATTACGTCCCTGGCCCCCCCGCTGGGCCGCGCACATGCTGCTGGTGATGATTTGCACCCCCCCTCTTGGACACCCTCACTTACGTCGGGCCTGTCTCGACTGAACGTAAGAGTGACCCTTCGCCGGAGTGACCTTTGGTGCGGGCCCGTTGGGGTCCCCCGATCGCCGAACGCGGTGCGATAGTAGCGTCTCGCACGCTTGTGTTTGGTCCCCCCCGCGGCCACCAAAAAGCCGCGCACCAAAGGTCACTCTTACCCAGGGTCACTCTTGCGTGTAGTCGACTGCCCCTCTAGAGGGAGAGTGTTCAAAAATAGTAAAAAAATAGTCAGGGGGGCATTTGTTGTGCATGTTTGAGCATTTGTAGGGGATGTTTTGTGGTATTTTGAATTTTTCGTCCAAAATCGACCTGTAGGGGGACAGGCCCGACTTAACCCCAGACCCCCCGTCGAGGCGAGAGATCAAGCAGTGGCGAAGCGTCCTGGCGTGCCCATATAGGCCTGCCAAACAACGTTATGAGAACCTTTTTTGTGGTCTGCACGGAATGTTCTTCGAGCATTTCTGGCTGGCACGGTCTTGTTTTAGGACATCGGTTTCATGTAAGAACATAGTTGTAGAACATATTTTGGGCCGTATAAGAATCGGAGGTGGATAGACCTCCTACCCTGACACGTCGATTAAGGAATTGGCCGTTGTCGGTTCGCGAGAGGGCGTCGCGGCCGTCCTTTTTCCGGGTCCAGGTCCGTCGGTTTCGGTCCCAGGCCGTTGTCATTAAGGGGAGGTTTCCTAAAGGGAGGTTTGTCCACAGCCGAAAGAACATGTGGTAGGCCTATAGAAATGCCGGGACGGTCGGCCCCTGCTCAAAGAGCAGGACACGGAAGGTGTTTCCTGGCGTTCGGCCTCGGGGGGGCCCTCGCTGGGCCTCGCGGGGCCGACGACCCGGGGGCGGGAGGCCGGTCCCGGTAAACGGGTCGAGACCCTGTGTCAAGCAGTGGCGAAGCGTCTTGGTTCGCCTATAGCCCCACCAGAGAATGTTCTAAGAGCCTTTTATGGTTTCCACGAAATGTTCTTAGAACATTTCTGGCGGAGTCTGTCTTGTTTGAACACATCGGGCTTATGTTCGAAGAACCTTGCTTTCGTTCTTAGAACATTTCTGGGTTCTAAGAACATTTCGTGGTAT
The DNA here is from genome assembly GCA_963575745.1 of Prorocentrum cordatum. Lineage (NCBI taxonomy): Eukaryota > Dinophyceae > Prorocentrales > Prorocentraceae > Prorocentrum > Prorocentrum cordatum. The sequence continues at coordinate 179,235 of CAUYUJ010016002.1, read as the reverse complement.
GACTATAGGAATGCCGGGACGGTCGGTCCCTGCTCAATTGTGGGGGTCTCGAAGGAGAAAACATGCATAAACATCATTAAATGTTTGGTGCTCCGCGCGGATTTCTGGGATCTGCGCTGGACCTTCCTGGCGCGCTCCGCGCGCCGGGGGGGCCCTGCGCGGATCCAAGAAAGCCGCGCGGAGCACCAAAAGTTTCTGACCATGGCGTTTCTTCTTTTTCGATCTGGGGGTCGGCGTTACGGGGAGATTCGGGCCGAACGAAAGGGGGGGTAGGGAAAGGGGGGGTTACGAAATCTGCTGCATGCAGCTAGCTGGTTTCGGCCCCGCCGCCGGGCCCATTCCTCGATACATGGGCGCCTCCCGGCGCCGGGAGGCGCTGGGAAAGTCAGCTGCGTGAGCTGATTCTCCACCCTACCCTTTGCTATCCCCCCCTTTCGTTCCCCCCGAGAGATGCTCACGTCGGGGGTCTGGGGAGGGGGTCGAAAGCTGGGCGAGGGCCGCTGCTAAAACCGTGGCTGCTAAAACGGCTCTCCCAGAAGGACAAAACTTCCCGGAATGAGGCGCGGCACGCGAAACAGTCAACGGGTTCCCCCCCGGAAGGACGAAGACAACTTCCCGGAGGTCGATTTTAGCGGCCACGGATTTAGCAGCCCTTGCCCGGCTTCTGAGGGGGCCACATGGGTCGGGCCGGACGAAAGGGGGGGATTGGGAAAGGGGGGGCTACGAAATTTGCTGCATGCAGCTGGCTTCGGCCTCACCGAGGGGCACATTCCTCGATACATAGCCGCCTCCGGCGCCGGGAGGCGCCGGGAAAATCAGCTACGTGAGCTGATTCTCAGACCCCCCCTTTGCTATCCCCCCCTCTCGCCCGGCCCGACAGAAGGAACTGCCGGGTCGTGACGAGAGTCTTTGCCAGGACAAGTCGAACGAGTCGTCGGGGTGGTGCAGTAAGTATTGGCGGCGCTTCAGATATTGTGTACGCAATCCAATAACAGCGTATTTTGAGTCCAGGCGGGATCCCCCCCTTTCGCCCGGCCCGAATGGGGGAGGGGCGGGAGGCTTCTTAAGGAAGGCGCCCCCGGGCGGCCTCGGGGCACCGTGGGCCATCTGTAGGGGCCTCTCGAGCGCCGTGCGGGGGGCCCGGTGGCCCGTGCCGCGCGCCCTCCCAGCAGAGGAGGCCCGGGGGGCGCGTGGCGAGGCGAGAGGTCGGACGTGGCTCTAAGTTAAGTCGGGCACGTCCCTCTGCAGGGGGAGCATGCCAGAAGAGTCAAAACAGTACTACGTGGACGATGTTTGTATTCTGTGTGACTATGTTGGAATTGTTGTTCGACTATCTTCTATGTTCCGTCCAAAAGCCGCCTGTAGGGGGACGTGCCCGACTGACGGCAAGGCCAGAGGTCGGCCGTGGCTAAAGGAGCTTCAGACCCAAGGTGCCCGAGGTACGGGGGGAAGGCGCGGGCCTTGTCTGTGGGTGTGGGGCCCGCGCCTTCCGAGACGCAGCCTCCCTCTAAGACGCCTTCCCCCTCCCCCATGCCCCCCTTGTGCGGGCCGCCACGAAGGCCCAGCCGGGAGGCCCGCGGCCATCCAGGCGGGCTTGCTTCAAATTCCGGGATCGGTCGGGACCGATTTGCTTCAAAGTCGGTCGCGGCCGACATCGGTCGCGACCGATCTGGAGTGCCGATCGGTCGCTACCGATGGCGACCGAGACACAAGTTGTACCCATTGGAAAGGAGGAGGAAGAGGACGAGGAGAAGGGAGAGGCGGGAAGCCCGCGGCCATCCAGGCGGCCTTGATTCAAATTTCGCGATCGGTCGGGACCGATTTGCTTCAAAGTTGGTCGCGGCCGATATCGGTCGCGACCGACTTGGAGTGCCGATCGGTCGCTACCGATGGCGACCGAAACAAAGTCGGTACCCAATGATCTGGGAAAGGAGGAGGAGAAGGACGAATAGGAAGGAAGGAAGGAAGGATGGGCAGGGGGAGTGCAAACTTACCGCCACCACCTGCTCCACCTCCTCTCGGGTATAGCCAGGGCCCCAGTGAAGGTTACGTCGAGCATGTCCCTCTACAGGAGGGGAGTTCAAGAATAGTACAATAGTCTGGTGACGATGTTTCGTTTTTGTTGTTGCTTTGTTTGCTTATATCGTGGCTATGTCTTATTTGCCTTCTGAAATCCGCCTGTAGGAGGGCATGCCCGACCTCAGGTGAAGGGGAGCCGGCTGGTGTTTGGGACCCGAGGCCCAGAACATTCGCCGGGATCCCCAAACCAATTCCGCCGTAGGTGATTTTTCATCGGGTGGCGGCAGTTCTGGTGTAGCGACCCTAGGCATTCGGCAGAATGTCCCTCCCTCCCTTGCCCCCCCTTTCTCCAACACTTGTCGCTCCCATCTTTGCCCCCCTACCTCCCTCTCCCTGCCCCCCCTCTCCCTGCCCCCCCTCTCCCTGCTCCCCTCCCTCCCTCTCGCATCCCTGTACTGCCTGGTCACTCCCTCCCTCCCTCTCCCTACCCCCCCCCTCTCCTTCGCGCCCTCCTGTCGCTCCCTTCCCTTCCTTGATGTTGGTGGAGGTGTGCGGAGGAGGCGTCCCGCGGTGCACATCATGAGACCAGGTGCCGCCAAACCCAGTCCCGCAGACGTCCGATCCTCCGCCGCCGCCGCCGCCTCCTCCTCATGCCTTCTCGGCGGGTGGCCGGGGGGTGTGCCCGGTGGCCCGCTGCCATCCAGGCGGCCGGAGGACAGCAGCTGTCCACCCAGACTCAGCCACGCTTCTTCGAAGGTGGCCGCTTCTTAGACGGCGCGGGCCCTGTCTGCAGATGCAAGGCCAGCGCCTTCTAAGAAGCGGCCTAGCAGGCTCCTTCTGAGAGGCCTTCCCCCCTCCCCATGCCCCCGTGTGCGCGCGGCCAACAGACCTCCAACGTGTTTGAGAAAGGTCACGCGATGGTGCCCCCAATAGCGTTTCGAGGAGGGTTCAGCAGTCCCATAAGGGGGCGGGGGGGGGGAAGCCCGGGAGCGCAGCTCTAGATCGTTCGGGGTACCGCAGCCGTTTGGCTTGAGACGTCCTCACAGTTTGAGCCGGAATCGTCCTATCGCCTCGATGCCGGCCACATGTTTGGTTTGGACGGCCACGATCTTTCGTAAGCGAAGGCATTGAGCTGCACATGGCCGTGCACTCCCCCCTGTCCCCCAGAGCTGACCCACTCCTCGATCCGCATCTTCCCCGTTGCTGCCATTTGGATGCGTTGCTGTTGTACGTTTCCTCGTTTTCGGCCTCTCAGGACCCCCGCCGAGGCCCCAGGGCCATCGTGAGAACGAATAGCCCGTCCCCGGGAAGCGATCCAGAGCTCAAGGGGGGCCCCGCATGCTGAAAAATCCAGACATCCCCTCTTCATCCTACCCCTCCTGCCTCCCTCCTCCTCCTCGTCCTCCCTCCTCTTTCCTCCTCCCTCCTCTTTCCTCCTCCCCCCTCCCTCCTCCGCCGCTTTCCATCATCCCTCCTCGTCCTTCCTCCTCTTTCCGTTCTCCCTCCTGCCTCCCTCCTCCTCCTCGTCCTCCCTCCTCTTTCCTCCTCCTCCCTCCTCCCTCCTCCTCCTTCCTCTTTCCCTCCTCCCTCCTCGTCCTTCCTCCCCTGTCTGTCCTCCCTCCTGCCTCCCTCCTCCTCCTCCTCCTCCTCCTCCTCCTCCTCCTCCTCCTTCTCCTCCTCCTCCTCGTCCTCCCTCCTCTGTTCTCCTCCCTCTCCTGGGGGTCAGGGAGCTGCCTGCCCGCACTGGAGGATCCTGGACAGACCGTTCCTGGTCCCAGGACCGGTGCACGGTGCACGGTAAAGTAAACACACTGGATAAGAAGGGGAGGGGAGGAGGAGGAGGAGGAGGAGGAGGAGGAGGAGGAGGAGGAAGAGGAAGAGGAGGAGGAGGAGGAGGAGGAGGAGGAGCACGACAAGAGAGTGGCCATCCAGCAGATACTCCACGAGAGTCTCTGAAGTTTCCGACGAGCCTGGGGCCCTTGAGTGCATGGCGAAAATCAAGATTGACGCAGCAGGCACCCCTAGATTTGTCATCGTATACGGTTTCCTCACGCCTCCCTCGCCAGGTCAGTGCGGCCTGGCCAACCCAGATCTTCAAAAGGAGCCCAAGGGTCCTCCTTGCTCGCTGGGAAGTTCAGAAACTCTCGTGGAGCGCTTGTTGCATGGCCATTCTTTTGTATAATGTGCTCACTGTGCACCGTGCAACGATCCTGGGCCCAGGATCGGTCTTGCCAGGATCGGTGACGTAGATAGTCTAGTTGAAAGTCCTCCCGTCCAGGCTGAGGGACACGCTGTCGTCGACAGAAGTGGCGGTCGCCGTGCTGATGCTGATCACCGTGGTCGCGTCCAGCGTCCTGCGCTACCATGCGGGGCAGTGCAGAGATGCGCCCGAGGAGCTGAAGGACGAGGCGTGCCACCACCCCGCGGTGTTCTGGCTGGGCGGCAGGCTAGCGCCCTGGACGCCAGGGGAGGAAGGGCACCGACACCTCTGCGCGCCCCTCGTCGCCAGGGCTGGGAGCCCCTCGACGTGCCCTCGACGTGCGCCTTCCGCGCGGGAGGTGCCGCCACCCGCGCGGCAGCGCGGCACCTGCCGGTGCGGAAGGTGCGGAAGGGGCAGGTCATCGGCGAGCACCTCGCCCCCGCGCTTGTGGCCGCCGCGACCGCCGCGGCGACCCGCCACACCGAATCCCAGCAGCGTGGCCAGGGGTCCGAGAGATCGCGCCGCGAGCCCGGGTCACCCGCGGCGGCGCGAGGAGGTGCGTGCTTCGCGCGCCGCGGTCAAGGCCGGAGCCGCCTGCCCCGCTCCACGGGAGCGGCGCGGGGGCGCGAAGGTCATCGCGGGGCGCGAGGGGCGCGATGGGCGAGGCCCTGTGACCTGGGAGCGCAGGGAAGTCCAGGGAGCAGCGGCATCGGTCGTCCATTTTTTGGCCCCCCCCCCCCCCCCCCCCCCCGATTTTTGCCTTTCCCCCCCCGCCCCACCCACCCCCTCCCCTCCCAGCCCCAGCCCCAAGGATGCGCGGCGAGACGGGCGGCACGCTCCTCACGGCGGTGGCCTTCCTGCTGCCGCTGGTGCTGTGCTCGCTGGTCGCGCTGCGCTGCACCGAGGTCCTCAGGGGGCAACGTTTGGGGGGGGAAACATCGACCCTCCGATCGCCCAGTCATCGCCGGTAAGGGCCTGCTGGCCCACCCCGCCCAGGACCGTGCGGACTCGCTATTGGGGGCTCATCGCCCATCTGCGGGCCGTGTATCGCCGATTCTGGCTCGAAGTTTGAGCCAGTCCCCATAAGCATTGCCCCTCAGACCCTGGTCAGCCAGCAGGGCTGGCGCCTGACCGAGGCGCTGAAGTTCGGCAGCATGGCGACGGTGGCAGGCTGCCTCGCTGGCCTGGTGGGCGTGGGCGGCGGCCTGATCTTCGCGCCGTTCTTCCTGCTGGCAGGCCTCGAACCGTCCATCGCGGTAGCCACGTCCTCCACCTGCGTCGTCTTCACCTCCTCCTCGACCACGCTGCAGTACGTCCTGACCGACAGGCGACCACGATGCAGTCAAGGGTACCTTCTTTCCCCCCCTCTTGCTCCCGCGCGCGCGTGCTGGCAAGAGGGAGGGCCGCACCATGGCTGATTTTGCCCAAGCCAGTCTGAAGAGCCGGCGAGACCAGCGAAAGCTCACATGTACCATTGGCAAACAAAAACTAGATCACATCATTCTCACAGGTTTTATATTGTCAATAGTTGTACTCGCGCCATTGTCGTGCAGGGCCAGGACCAGGTTCCAGAGCGTCTGGGAACGCTCTCAGAGCGTTCCGTGGCGCTCTGGAACGGCCGCGGCGCCCGATGCATCCCCCAGTATTCCCCAGGACCGCCAGGTCTCCAGTCCGATTTTGTGTCCCGCCCTTGGTTTCGTCTTACAAAGTTGGCCTCCCTCTCTGTCTCCCACACAATCCTCCTTCTTTGGCAAGTCCCCCCCCCAATCCGACTCCGGCTCCAGCTGTTCGGACTCTGGCTCGTGTCTGAGCAATTCCAGCATTTGCATTTTCGCTTGCGACTCCACCTCCCGTCTCTCCGCTTCCAGTTCCTGTCTTTCGACTCCAGTTCCCATCTTTCCGACTCCAGTCCACATTTTTCCGACTCGAGCTGTCAGCGTCCCGATTCCCCTCCCCGTCTGACGTCCACCGCTCTCCGAGTGTGGCAGTCGTCGCTCTGGCTGGCCCCAGAGCGCACTCTCTTCTCCGGCCACGGACGCATCCTCTCTTCCTCCCCCTCTCATCCGACTCCAGCTCCTGTGTCTCCGGCTTCGGCTCCAAAACGCCCTGATGTTTGGCCATGTCTCCCGCCCGCCCGCGCTGACCTCGCATCACCAGCCTCAAACCTATCCCGACCCCTTGGCATCACCTTTCCTCGGTGCCGAGCGCATCCCGCGGGCTGTCGTCGCCCTAAGCCTAGGCTCGTGGATCCTTGGGATGGGGGTGAGCCCGAGGCCCGCCATCGTAGGGCCGTTCGCCGGATCGCCGGTGCAGGCTCGCCTCGCGCCCCCCCGTCCCTTCCCCCTCCCCTTCGTCTCCACCATCTCCGCGTCCCCCTCGGCCTCGATGCCGGTGCCCGTCCTCCTCCCCCCGAAGGGCTCCGCCTCTTCCTCTTGGGGCGCAGCTCCTGGGAGGGTAGATTCAGCATCGGCGCTGGTACATCAGCGGCCTAAAGTTGGCAACATCCGCCAGAGTCCCGCTGAATCCAGCGCAATCCAACTTGATCTGGCTCAGTCCCTGGCCTAATCCGGCCCAGTTGCTTGTTCATCGGGTTGAATTGCCCTGAGTCGTTCAGACCTCCCCTGAAGACGCCTCCAAACTCATACTGGCCGTCTTCTTGTCCGAGTTCTAACCCCTCTCTCGTCTGATCGCCTCCCTCTCCCGCCCTCCCGTCCGGCAGAGGGTGATGATGTCGCTCGCCGTGGTGTACGGCCTCGTCAGCCTTGGTGCCTCCTTCATCGGCACGCGCTTCGTGCACTTCCTGCAGGACTGCCGGCGCCATGCTCCCAGGCGAGGGACGGTACGGCAGGTTCGCGTCGCGTCGACCGGCGGCGACCCCAGGGCGTGCGCTTCAGGTTGAACGCCGTCCGTGGCCCAGAATCGGCCCGTCGTTGAACGATCCGGCGCCCACGGAACGGCCGATCGTTCGAGCTCGAACGACCCCTGCAGCGCCAGGAGCCATCGCCGGGGTCGACACGCCGCGAGCTTGCCGCACAGCCCAGGCGCTGAGGTCGAGACCGCGTTCGCCTCCAGGGAGGGGCCCCGGTTCCCGGGCCACGCGTCGGGGGGAGCGTGTCCGTGGCCTGTGCTCGCCGTGGCCGGAGAGGCCCTTCCGTTCCCGGTGTCGCGTGTGAGTAGCCAGGACCCCAGGCAAGGGGCCCCGGTCAGTGGTAGGGTTGAGGCGGGCTTGTCCTTCTACAGGAGGAATGTTCAAGAATAGTCAAGAAATAACATGGGTGCTATTTTGGGGGCATTTGTTGACCAGTTTGGAGTACGTTGCGGGTATTTATATATTTTTGTCGACCATCCCCCTGTAGGGGGACACGCCCGACTTAATGGTAGGGCCTCCGAGCCCCTTAGATGGGTCAGGATCACTACAGTCAACCTGCAGAGTACGGATGGGCAACCTTCCGAAGGATACCCTTGCATCCTTGCCCTTTCGGCCCATCCTTAGCGACTGTCGCTGGCCAACTCCGTTCGAGAAACGGTAACATGGGCCTCCAAGGCCCTTGCATCCTTACCGCGCATCCTTCTGCCGTAGCTAGTGTTTGTTCGCGTGACGGCAGTTCCGGTTGGTGGAACGGGGCGGGGGGGGCGTCCCCCAGTGCACATCCCTAAACCAGGTCGTTTTAAACCCAGTTCTGCCAACGCCCGATAGTTGATCACTCCTTGTGGCCAATGGCCTTGTGGTAGCACGACGACTGCAACCACCGCCAGGGCTGACCGGAGCTGTTCTCGGCTCCGAGGACCTGCTGCACCGCCGCCAGGCCTCCACGGGACAGATCGGCCCAAGTCATGTGGGCGCACCTGCTGCTGCTGCTGCTGCTGCTCCTCCCCCTAACCTGCACAAGTGCCACAATTACGCAATAGGAATACTACTCTTAAGTCGGGTCTGCCCCTCTACAGGAGGAATATTCAAAAATAGTCACAAAACAAAAGTCTTGGGACGATGTTTCGATTATGTTTCCACTCTTTGGGAGTGCATTTTGACTTGAAAAAATGTGTCGCCCAAAATCCGCCTGTAGGGAACCATGCCCGACCTAATACTACTCTCCTCTCCCCCCTCCGCGAATTTGTTTTTCACATAGGATTCCCGGGAGTTGGGTTTTCGTTTGGATTTTCGTTGCAAATTGATGCTCTCGCTGAAGCGCTGGCCTCATTTTCGGGCTACCGCTCGCTCCGAATCTTGCTCCCGCTCCAGCGTTGGCCTCATTTCCGCGCTTCCGGATCGTGCTCCCGCTGCAGCGGTGGCGTCATTATTGCCAGCGCCATGCCCCGGCATGGTTTTCGGTCCTTCCAAATAGGCCCCAGAAGCTAGAAAATGCCACCCGACAAAGCCATCGGAAGTGATTGAACATTCGGTGTCGATTCGTTGATTTTTTGAGCCGCAGAAGCCCACCCCCCCCCCCCACCTTGGGGCGTCGCCACGCCATGCTATGTCATGCTACGCGTGGATCTTCGACACCATGCTATGCCATGTAATGCTATGCCATGATACGACATATGATTGTGCGAATAAGGAGGAGATCTACGCCGTGGTAAGGGATGGGAGGGAGGGGTAGGACGTCAGATATGACGCGAGCGCACCCAGCTTGCCCTCCTCCCCTCTCCCTCCCTCTCCACCCCCTCTCCTCCTCCTAATCTTCCTCCTCCTCCTTCTCCGCCTCCTCCTCCTTCGCCTCCTCCTCCTGCTCCTCCTCCTACCCCGTCCAGTTTGCCATGTCGGGGCTTTCTGGTGTGGGACGGTATTCATTCTAAACGCTTCGCGTAACCCTGCGAGTTTATCGAGAAATGATGCCCAGGAGAGTTGCCTTGATCAGGGATGTCGAGGAACATGGATTGGAATCAACTATTGGGGAAGCCGTCCTACCCCAAGAGAAGGAGGCCGGGAGGAGGATTCGGAGGAGGAGGAGGACAGGGAGAGGGAGGATGGAGGAGGGAGGAGGGAGGAGGAATAGGCGGATGATCATGATGTTCATGCTGATCATTGTGATCATGGTGATCGTGTTGATCAGTTTGATGATAATGATGATGGTGGTGATGTTGATGTTGATGATGATGTTGACGATGATGATGATGATGTTGATGATGCTGATGATGCTGATGATGATGATGCTGCTGCTGCTGATGGTGATGCTGATGCTGATGATGATGCTGATGATCAAGATCATGCTGATGCCGATGCTGATAGTGATGATGATGCTGATGCTGATGGTGATCATGATACAAATGATGATGATGATGATGCTGGTGGTGACGATGATGATGCTGCTGATGATGATGGCGAGGAGGAGGATGAGGATAATGATGATGGCGATGCTGCTGATGATGCTGCTGATGATGCTGCTGATGATGCTGATGATGCTGATGATGATATTGATGATGATGATGATGATGATGATGATGATGATGATGATGATAAGGATGATGATGATGATGATGATGATGATGATGATGATGCTGCTGATGATGATGGTGAGGAGGAGGATGAGGATAATGATGATGGCGATGCTGCTGATGCTGCTGATGATGCTGCTGATGATGCTGATGATGCTGATGATGATGATGCTATTGATGATGATGATGATGATGGATGATGATGATGATGATGGTGATGATGATTATGATGATGATGATGATGGTGATGATGATGATGATGATGATGATGATGATGATGATGACGATGATGATGATGATGATGATGATGAATGATGATGACGATGACGATGACGATGACGATGACGATGAGGAGGACGATGGGAGGAGGAGGAGAGGGGAGGAGGGAGGAGGGGAGGAGCTCCCTCCTCCTCCCCCCCTTCCCCCCCACTGCCCCCCCCCATCCCGCATCCCCCCCCCCTCCCTCTTCCCCCCTCCCTCCCCCCCTCCCCCATTCTACCCCACCCCTCTCCATCTCCCCTCCCCTCCTTCCCCCCGCCCCCCCTTCCCCCTCTTCCCTCCCCCATTTTCCTCCTTCCCCCGCCTCTCCCTCCCTCTCATCCCCCCGCCCCCCACCGCCCCTCCTCTTCCTTCTCCCCCCATCTCCCCTCCACACTTAGTCAATATAACTACACTCTCCTCCTTCCCCTGATGGCGTGCGGAAGATGGCGGGCACCCCTCCGCGTAGAGTTCTCGTCCTCTCGTACATCTCTTCTTCTGATCCACAGCCGTTTTCCTTCACGGTGCGGCCGCAGCCTCAGCTCGATTGCCAGGGCGCCCAAGGAGCCATGCAGCGCAGCCCCCGGTTGCCCGCCCTCCTGCTGCTGCTCGGCCTCCTGGCGGCCCTGCTCCAGCTGCAGTCGCACCCCGCCAGCGGCTTCGTGCAGCCCAGGTCAGGGGCAACAGCACGCCGCTCGTTGAAAGGACGTGTTTTGGGATGTCCGGGTCCAAATCCACTTTGGGCGCCTTCCTACTTCAGGAGCCGAGGGGTATTCCCTTTGTCCTCGTCCTCAGGGGGCGTGCGGAAGCGCAGTCCATGTTCAACGCCTCCCTACTTCATGTTTCTATTCAATTCTTCATGTTTCTACCCATGGAAGTCGCCTACTTTTAAGCGCCTTCCTACTTCATGTTTCCTACGTCATGTTTATACCCAGTAGGAAGGCGCCTACTTTAGGCGCCTTCCCACTTCGTGTGCCTGCCTAGTCCTTCACACCGACGGGTAGGGGGGGATGGGCGCAGGCTCGGGGCGGGAGGCATCGGCCCGCAATCGCCCATGGATCGCCGATTTTGGGCCCGACGGGCCCGTCCCGGAACGTGCGGGTTCGCCATCAGGGGCCTATCGCCGAGCCATCGGCGACGTGTCGTCATTGCAAGGTCGATTCAGGAGGGGGAAGAACAGCACAGACACAATTCATCGTCGACTCCTAGGGGAATACTTGAAACTGTTGGAAGTGCGGGGGAAGACGAACACTGGGAAACTATAGGAGGATATGGGGGATCCTGGTGTGTGTGTCTGTCTGTCTGTCTGTCTGTCTGTCTGTCTGTCTGTCTGTCTGTCTGTCTGTCTGTGCTTTTGTATGTCTGTCTGTCTGTCTGTTTGTTTGTTTGTTTGTTTGTGTGTGCGCGTGTCTGTGTGTGTGTGTCTGTGTGTCTGTGTGTTTGTGTGTGTGTGTCTGTCTGTGTCCGTATCGATGTCTATGTTTGTGTCTGTGTCTGTGTCTGTATGTGTGTGTGTGTGTCTGTGTGCCTGTGTGCCTTTGTGTCTGTGTGTGTATTTGTTTGTGTGTCCCTGGGCCCCTTCAAAGGTCGATGTTTCCCCCCCTCGAGCTGCCCCCCCCCGTGTCGCGGCCCCTCGCCAGGGCGGGCCCCGCGGCGGTCTCCAAGATCGTGCTGCACGCGGCGCCGCAGACGGGATTCCAGAGGAGGAAAAGATGCCGAGATATCGCTACCTTCGCTCCATCTCCTCCATCTCATACATCTCCTCCTCCCTCCGCGTCCCTCCTCCCCCCCCTCCTCCTCCTCCTCCTCCCTCCTCCTCCTCCCCCCCCCCTCCCTCCTCCTCCTCCTCCTCCTCCTCCTCCTCCTCCTCCTCCTCCTCCTCCTCCTCCTCCTCCTCCTCCTCCTCCTCCCTCCTCCCTCCTCCCTCCCTCCCTCCCTCCCTCCCTCCCTCCCTCCCTCCCTCCTACCTCCTCCCTCCTTCCTCCTCCCTCCTTTCTCCTCCCTCCTCCCTCCTCCCCCTCCTCCTCCCCCCCTCACCACTTCCACCTTCCCACGCCTCCTCTTCCTGCTCATTTCTCCCTCTCTGCCCCCCCGTCCCCTGCCGCCCACGACCCGACAGCCCTGGCCCTGGGCCCGCCCTGGGCCCGCCCTGGGCATGCCTCGTTCTCGCAGTGTTGGTCCGTCTGGGCGGCAACCGTCACCACGGCTGGACCCGCCTCGAAGTTCTGGTCATCACGCACAAGGGGAGAGGTCCAGGGAGCAGCGGTATCGGAACCTCTTGGCGTCTCCAGGAGTCGTGACCAAGTTCGAGAGCGCCAATGGCGCGGAGGACCCCCTGGGGCCGACCGGGGACGTCGAGGACCAGGTGTATCAGCCCAACACGTACATGCTCGAGAAGGACAGAGCAAAAGCCAAGGGCCAGGGCGCCAACGACTTCAGCATGGTGCTCTACACGGTCGGCCTCTGGGTCGTGATCATCACCGCCTGGTTCCTGTACAGGTCCTTCGTCGCCCCTGACGCCCCCTAGGCTCGGGGTCGAGCAGAAGTCGTCACGAGGAAAGGTGTCCTGGGGGAATCGTGCCCTGGAGTTTTTTTGTGCTTTGAGTGTTCGACCTCCTGCTGCTCCTCCTCCTTCTCCTCTTCCTCCTCCTCTTCCTCCTCCTCCTCCTTCTCCTCCCCCTCGGGGGTGCTGTGACCTTCAACAAACTTTTCATGATGGACGAAGCCCCCGGGTCCAAGACCTGTTACCCTCAGGACCCTCTATTCTCATGGCAAGCAAAGGAGAGGGTGGGCACGAAATCTGCTGCATGCAGCCAGTGTCAGCCCCGACGCAAAGGCGCCTCCTTGGCTCTGGACGCCCGAAATGGGTACGGAAAGAATGGGTACAATGCCCAACAGCAGCTCTTGCTCATTTTGAAAAGGACTCGCTGTCGGTGTCGCCGCGGCCTGTGTACATTTGAGACAGAAGGCCGCCTGCCCAACAGCGGCCGCTGTTGGTTTGGGACAACATTTGTTGTTGGGCATTGTGCCCATTCTTTCCGTACCCATTTCGGGCGTCCAAATTGGCGCTGGGAGGCGCCGGGGGAAGAAAGCTGCGCGAGCGGATTTCTAGCCCGAGAGGCGGCGATGGGGGCGAGTAGCACAGGGGTGGGCATTGCACGCATCCGCCCGGGATCCTCGCCGATGGCATGGACCATGGGCGCCTTTGGTTACATGTGGGCGGGGCTAGGACAAGGATCGATTCGTTCCAGACTGTTCTGGAACGCTCTCACAGCGTTGCGGAGCGCTCTGAGAAGGCCGGGCGCCCGATACATCCCTGAGAACCGCCGGATCTCAGAGACCTCCGATCTACCCCCTTTTCCGAGCTCGTTCCTGCCTCGGCTTCGCCTCATACACGTGTTGCCCCCCGCCAGGGCTATTCGCCCCAGATCGTCGCCTCCGACCACCGCGAGCGCTCCCTTTGCTCCCCCCCTCCCCTCCGTCGGACCTGGCAGGCGCGCGCGCGGCGCCGCCCGCCGGAGCCCTGAGCGCCGTCGGCGGTCGTCGCAGCCGTCGTCCGCCGCCGCCGGCACGCGCAGCGGGGGGTCAGGCCGCGAGCGCGTCCAGGGGCCTGCCAGGAAGAGATGCCCCGATGCCAATGCTCGTCCTGGGGAGCCCTCCTCGCCACGGCTGGGTTCTCTTCGAGATTCTTAGCCTTGGCATCGCTCGGACGTGTGCATTTTTCCTTCGGCGAGGGCCATCGAGGAGCATCCTTGATCATTTGGCGAAAGAAACACGCACGAAACCGAAAAAAAACAGGGAATGGACGTCCGAGCGATGGCGCGGGGCTGGGGAGTAGCTAGCGGTCGGGAGCCTTGAGGCGGGGGTCAGCCAGAGCGCCGGACCTTGCAGGATCTTGCAGAGCCAGGGGTGCTCTGACCCTGGATTGCGCGCAGGATCCTGCAGGATCTTGCATGGCTTGACAGGCCCTGTTCGATGCGTTCCCGAGGTAGGGCACCAGGTCGTCGGGCTCGGATTTCACGGCGCGGCCAGTGATTCAGGTGGTTTGCGCCATTCCGCCGACCTCCATACGAGAAGCGAAGGCCACGAGCGAGGCCTTTTTGCCTGTCTGGAACCGCTGGAAGGGCCTCTGGGCCTTCTGGGGCCTATTTGGCGCCTCCTGGGGTCCGTTGGGCGCCTGCTGGCGGTCTCGGGGCTTTTTGGGGCGGACGGCTCGTCGAAATGGATGTTCGAGTTCCACCTCTTGAGATTATTTTTGGGCCATGGTGGTTCCGCAGTCGTTCACAAAATCAGATTCAGCGTAGCTCTTGTCCGCACGCTCGAAGATCGGCAGCATCCTGCACCCGTGGAGGCATCCCGGCGGCATGCGCAAGACTCTTGTGTTGAATACCATGGCGTACGTTGCCACAGAGAATCTTTCGGCAGTGATGAAATGCACCAGCTGATGTATCGAGCGCTGGTGAGCGCAAGCGGCACACTATACTATATATATATATATATATATATATGTATCAGGTTTGGTGCTATTGCCAAGACGCACAAGCCCCAAGGCCAATGCAAGTCGCGCGGTTTACATCGCATGAAGCGTCAATCACCAGTGTCCTTTGCGATGAGTTTTGCTTCCAGGCCTCTGACACCCCATCTTGCCCATGTGGACCAACTAGGTCGAGAAACGTGACATTTCTTACGCCAGCTTCGTGCTCTACGGTCCGACGTTATGGGATCTTTCATTAACGACAGCCATAACGCATTGGTCACGGAGTTCCCTCAGTTTCTCCGCGGTAGTGAATACGAGCAGTACCGGATCGCATCGCAGCTCGTTTTAGCCAGCTAGTGGGTCCTGGCACTTGATGGCCAGGGCGTGGAGCTATGACCAGTGACGTGCGGACATGGCATTGACATGATTCGTTATGGTGACGTCTCGGTTGCGTCATTATATCAGCTACGCTGGTTCTCGTGATGACGACTACGGGAGCACCGCTGGCCTTGCAACAGTTTCCTGGTTCAAGGGCGGCGCCAGAACGTTTTTGGAAAGCGCACAGCAGGATCGGGATTTGTTTTTTTTCACAGTCTTGTCAATGTGGGCGAGGCCATTTGCCGTCGAGCTCGAGACTGTGAGCTCGCAAGAGGCAACTTTTTTGGATGTAAAGATGCGCAGGCGGGCTGATTTTCTCAGGCGGCACCTTGGGCCATCGGGTGGATGTGAAGCGTTCGTCGCAACGTCGTCGCAGTGGGTTCCACTGGGGACTGGGTGGCGATTCTTTGCTCCGTCGGTGAACAGGGCATGGCCCGCGGCGGTTGTTTCGCGATACTTTCGCACGTGCTGAAGCGTCGTTTGTTGCGCACTAAGGGCGCGGCGGGGGCTGCGCGGAGCCCCAGCCGAGCTTTCGCACGCTGCTGCCAAGCTTTCTTATGTCGGCATGGCCGGCGCAGCAAACGCGCAATCAACATCGCCATCGCCCCGAGCGCGCGGGCTCAGTCATCCCGCCCAGGGCGCTGCCAGCCGTGCGGCGGGGAGCTCGCGTCGAGCGTGCGGAGTCATTCCCAAGGCGTTTTGTTTACGGTCCGGAAAGTTTGGACATCGCGTCACCCCGCGGGTTTTGGCCCGCGACGTTTCGGCGCGATGCGCCATCGACGTTCCGGAACGACGAGGACGCAAAGGAGTTTATAACGACATGCGTTCTCGAGGAGAGAGTTTGAAGATAACAGAGGAGCACTGAGCGTCGAGGTTCGCCGGAGCATCAAGGATCGATCAATCCGTTTTATTCACACATCGGGGCATGAGGCCTGCGAGAATTGGACCCATTTTGATGGGGCATGGCGTCGGTAGATTGATGTCTTCTGCGTGGACGCAAGGATGGCGACTTCCACGAAGTATTCATCAGCTGTGCCGGATACTGGGGTAGGAGTGGACACCAGAACAGTGCCACTAAATCTGAATACGGCCAGGTGCGTAGACGGCCTGGGGGCGCGTGCCAAACGTATGTGCAGAACCCGCTTTGTTGACCAGCCAGGTTTCCATGCCATTTTGGAAGGGGGAACTGCTGGGGGCGCGCGCGACAGAACAGCCCGGCGACGGCCTCCACGCAGCAGAAGTTTGTGGCCGCATCGAATCCGCAATGTCGTCGGCCACAGCGAAGCGCAAGGCGAGCGGTTCGATGCAGAAGAGCAAACGGACGGAACTGACTCCTCGGATTCGGCAGTTGCTGTCGGAGCGCAGAGCAGCCAGACAGAGCGGCGACGGTCACCAGTCACTGGCAAGCATCAGCAAGACATTGCAAGAAGAGTTGCGAGCATGGGAAAAGCAACGTAAGCAAGAACGCATCGATTGTATCCAGAGGGACTTTTCGGGCGTTGGGAGAATGCGCAACGTCTAGAATAATTTCAAGAAGCCGTGGTTGACGCGCGCGCAAAACAACGGCGGGGAAGAGGTCTCAGACAGACAGGGAATCACATTTGTGTTCGCCTCTTTCAATGAGGAGTTGCATTCCAGCCAGCAATGCCGCGGGCTCGAAGAGGACGCGTCATCAGCTACGGCGGAGCAGTCGCGCATATCTGCGGTCACTGCAGATGAAGTCAAAGCCCGCGTGAAGAAATTGAACAGAGGAGCGTCAGACTCAGCCGGCACTGCCATGGAGTTGTCTAAAGCGGGCGGCGATTGCTCGTCGGAGGTGATATCGCAGGTGATCACGAGCATATTGTCCGATGGGGAAGAGCCCTCAGACGTGGCGGCACGCGCGCATCGAAGTACATCCTCAAAACAGAGACCCAAGACTACCTTGCAATTGTCGACCTATATCGATATTGTTTATGTTGTATAGATTGTTCAGCGCGGCTTGCACGGGAGACCATTGGCGCACCGCGCAGAGCAGCAATCTGTTGACCAAGCTGGGTTTCGCAGCGGATGCAGTTGCGACGACCACTTGCTGACGTTAGCTTTGCTGCGCGAAAAGATGCGCGAGCACGGCGTGGACCTTCGTCTCGCCGCCGTAGATTTCGGGAAGGCGTCTGATCCAGTCAGCCGCCCGTCGATATGGGCATCCCTGGAAGAGCAAGGAGTGACTGAGTCCTACATCCGGGTGTTGAGGGCGCTGCGCAGGGGGCAGCCGGGGCGCGTCCTGTCAGACTGCGCGAGCCGCCCGTTTAGTTTGGAGCGGGCGGCCAGGGGGGGGGATCCGATGAGCCCCGCGTTGCCCAATGCAGTTCTTGCATCCTCAATGGGAGGTCTCAAGCGGAAGTGGGGGAAAAAAAGTACGGCGTCGACACTGGAGGCAGGCGTCTCATGAATCTTCGTTTCGCGGGCGACAGTCTGTCGGCGGGGGGCGCGAGGGCGCAAATCAGGCGCATGCTGGGAGATTTGGCAAGTCGCGCCGCTGAGGCTGGGCTGAGACTTCGCGCGGGGAAAAACAACAGTCGTCTCTAGGGTCGTCAGCCGGAGAGGCGTCCTTCCGCAATCTCATTTGCATGGTGGACCAGAGGAGATCGAGGTTCTCCCATTGAACGGAAGCGTTTCTTATCTCGGGCGGAAATGGTGTTTAGATGGTTTCCACGACATTGAATTACAGCGCCGAGTTTCGAAGAGCTGGGCGGCTTTTGGCAATTTTAAGCTTGTGATCTGCCATGCAAATTATCCTTTGCGACCCAGACTGCGATTGTTCGATGCCGCGGTGTCGTCAGGCGTGTTGCATGGGAGCGGCTCGTGGACCCTGACGGCGTCGAGGGAAGCACAACTCCAGACAGCGCTGAGAAAAATGCATCGGACAATCATTGCGACGCTTCTGCGAGCGGGAGATGTGCGGGAGTCGTGCGTTGATCGGATCTCTCGTGCAACCCATAAAGTTGTGGCCGAGTATGAGAAAGCAGGTCTGCGCACATAGGCGCAGCGTTACAGGTCCCGCAAGGGCGCCGCCTTGCGGAAGACCATCGACAGCGCCGACGGTAGGTGGTCGATTGCCGTGTTCGACTGGGCGCCAGGCGGACTCCGGGCGCCAGGCCGACCTTTGAAACGTTGGTCAGACGATGTCAACAACATGTGAGAATGTTTTTGCGAGAGGTGGATGTGATAAGTGGTTGTGAGAAGCTCGTGGGAAGTGGTTGCGACAAGCTTGTGAGGATTAGCCGTGGGAACAGGCAGCGCACCAGCAGCCCGCGCAGGGCGCGCTTCGGCGCACGCCGGCATCCTTGGGAAACAATGGTAAACAGAAGACCGCAAGGGGGGACAACGGGAAACATAAGGAAGGAGCGGGACGCGTAGGTTCACTTACAGAAATTGAAGGAATCATCGGCAACATATATGTAAACATGTGGGAACCCATGGGGACGACTCGAAGCATAACAAAACAGAGGAAGGCACATGGAAACAAAAACAATCAAATGGCATCAAGGGTGAGGAAGCACGAACCTTCGGAGGTAGACCAGGAAGCAAGCGGAAATGAAGGACAACGGAAGAACGACAGACGAGCACAGGGGTTGATTGCGCGGACATTCGTGCGTAAGGTTTCCGCGTAAGCCGCGGTACAAGGTAGCGATGTATTCTCGCGTGAGACTCGTGTCTTCTCGTCGCTCAGACAGGAACATTTAGACACAAGGAAGACACGCAGGGACGCGCTGTGAAGCAGACGGGGGGACACGTTCATCCCCGAAGGTGGCTCGCGCTACAGTTCTGGGAACAGGGGGACACACACCGACCTTGCGGAGATTCCCCGTCTCGGCTGTCCGTAGGAAGCCTCGATTAAGCGCTTTCGGAAACCAAAGGGACACACATGGACGATGAGGGAGACACAGGGAAATTCATCCACCTCTTGACATACAGAGGGTCTCTAGTTTTCCACCGAGAGCCAGAAGGAAGCAGAGGGGCACGTGAAGAAAACAAGCTGGAAACAGAGGGCAACACAGAGACACACAAAGACATCGTGGAACATAGGGCATATTTGAACCCAGCGACTGGTGTGGCATTGTGGCATTGCAGATGTGTTGGCGTATTGTGTGGCATGGATTTGCACTGATTGGCAGTGAGCGGCATTGCTTGACAGGGTTTTGCATTGCTTGGTATCACGTGTCATTACTCGGCATTGGCCTCGCGTTGCGTGGCATTGCCGTGTGCTTGGTAGTGCGCGGCATTGTTTTGCATTGTGTGGCACTGCTTTGCGTTGTGGAATTGTCTTGCATTGCTTAGCATGTCGTGTTTGCCATGCGTCACGAGGCAGCATGGGACCAAGACTGAGGAGCCAATACTAAGGGGCCAAGACCACTGAACCAAGGAACCCAGACAGGTGAATCCGAGGAAGGCAGCACAGAACCAAGATTCAGGAAACAAGGAACCAAGACCAAAAAAACCCAAGGAAGGCCACTGCAAGGAAACAAGACCAAGGAACCCCGAAGAATGTAGGTCGGTCAGGCTTTCCACCCATTCATTTTCTGCACAGTGAGGCAACGTCTCAGTGGCGAATAAGGGGTCATATGGACACGAAGGGAATGGAAAAGGAGATCGAGGGAACCAATCGGAAGCAACGAGAAACATAGGGTTGACGCACACGTGGGGGACACATGTAAATTGTAAACATGACAAAATTATCTGGAGGTCACTTGATGTACCTCTCCATGGGGAAGCACAGGAGAATTGAGGAGGGGTTAGCAAGTTGGAATACGGAGGTCCAGAATGCTAACCTCCAGAGATTAGTTGTCCAACCTTCGGATCCTAGTCGCAAGCCTGCCTTTTCTGCAAATCTTCGACTTTGGACACGGCTTGTGACCCCAGTTGGGTCGGCGGATTTTTCGGCTCGCGCCCAGGGGGTCACTATTCGGCCTCGGGCGCGGCTGCAGTTTTCCCGCGCTGCGGATTCGCAGCCGTTGCGGCAAGAGACTCGATTGCAAAAGTATGATAACAAGTGTCCTTCCTCGCCTAGCACAGCAGCATGTCTGCCCCGTGTTCCAAGCGGGATGGATCCGTGAGGGCCTCCAGGACAGAAACGAGGCAAAACGTTCGTTTGCAATTTCTGCGCAAACTTGTGATATGTCGGCTTTCCTGTCGCAGCGGGGTCAGCTTTTGCTGAGGACGCGTCCCTGAGATTGCCATCACCTTGGGCTTGCCGATCTTGAGGGTAGGGATAAGTTCGAGGCTGGAGGAAGTTGTTCGTCTTCATCTTGCTCGCTGCTAAACTCGCATGGCCGCGACAGGACAAATGCCGCCCCCGCTGGCCGCAGAGGTCCCGCCCCCCTCCCTGGGAGTAGGTTTCTCGCCCGGGCAAATGTTGCACGGCCCCGGGGCCCAAGAACAGTCCTGCAGTCCGACATTGGGGTACGACGACGAAGGAGGAGAAGGAGGAGAAGGAGGAGGACGAGGGGAAGTGAGGGGGAAAATGAGAAGGTGGAGGAGAAGGAGGGGGGTAGAGATAGAGGGACGAAGAGGGAAGAGGAGGAGGAGGAGGAGGAGAAAGAGAGAAAAGGAGGAGTAGGGGGAGGATACGACGACGGGGTTGAATGCTGTTTCAGTCGCAGCAGCGGTGGCGATCGCGCACCGCGCTGGTAGCCTCGGTGGGGGCACTGCTGGGCGAAGGGAGCACAGACCTGAAGGGGCAGCGGAGGGCAGCCACGGAGATGAGGAGGAGGAGGAGGAGGAGGAGGAGGAGGGAGGAGGAGGAGGAGGGAGGAGGGGAAGGGGGAACATGAGGAGGAGGAGGAGGAGGAGGAAGAGGAGGAGAGATAGAGGGACGAAGAGGAAGGAGGAGGAGGAAGAGGAGGAGGAGGACAGGGGAGGGAGAAAAGGAGGAGGAGGAGAAGGAGGGGTAGAGGCAGAGGGACGAAAAAAGTGGGAGGAGGAGGAGCAGCAGCAGCAGCAGCAGAGCGAGGAGGACTGGAACGCCTGGGCTGAAGCAACTAGTCCGCCCAAATCTCAGGGGCAGCGTTTCTGTAGGGGGGGATGAGCTCAGGGGGGCTGCATCGACCCCCAGTCGCCCATTCATCGTCTATAGGGACCCGATAGCCCACCCCGCCCAGGAGCGAACGGTTTCGCCATCGGGGGCATATCGCCGATCTATTCTATCGGCGATGTATCTCCGATTCAAGCTCGATGTTTTCTCCCTGAGCCAGTCCCCGAACGAGTGTGCAAGGGGGGTCAAGGCAAACAGGGTTTCGCAAACGCTCTCAGAGATGATCCGCCGCTGCGTGCGGAAGATGTGCGAAGAAGCTCTCTCCTCTCTGAGCCTCCTGGAGCCTGAAAGCAATGGCACGATCATACTGATCAGCCGCCACCGCGCCCCTCCAGCCGTCGAGAGAACATTCAAAAATGTGGACTGGGTTCGTCAGAGTCCTGAATCCCATCTCAAGATCACGATGCCGCGGTAGGACCGGCACCTCGCCCGGCGCTCCATGATCTCCGCGATCGTGGGCCTCGGGGTGTTCGTGAGCACGGCTCTCGCGGTGTTGCACCTGGTCGAGGGCGTGTTGGACGGGCTCCAGGCCGTCGGGGGAAGGGATGAGAAAGTTTCACATAGGAGGAGGAGGAGGAGGAGGAGGAGGAGGAGGAGGAGGAAGAGGAGGAGGAGGAAGAGGAGGAGGAGGAGGAGGAGGGGATGATTATGATTGGAGGAGGATAATGGTGATGAGCGAGGAGGGGGAGCAAGGAAGAGGATGGGGATGATGGTGGTGATGAGGATTGGGAAGACGATGACGATGATGACATGGAGGATGAGGGAGGGGGATCCTTCCCTCCTCCCCCTCCTCCCTGGTATCCTCCCCCTCCTCCTCATCCATCCCATCAACATCACCTGCATCAACATCGACGTCATCCTCACTGCTACCACCATCATCATCCTCGTCATCCTCATCACCATCAACAACATTATCATCATCGTCATCATCATCAGCATCTTCATTTACATGTTCATCTTCATCATCTTCATCATGCTCATATTCAGCTTCATCATCACCATCATCATCATCATCATCATCATCATCATCATCTTCATCATTACCATCATCGTCGTCATCATCAGTATCATCATCCCGCGCGTGTCTTTCCCGAAACATTAAACGACACGAGCGGGAGCCAGAGTCTGCGACCCCTGGCGCAAGCGGCCTACAGCATTGGGCCTCTCATCAAGACCACCCCGACCCCCATAACAACTGGCGACAGCCCTTGGCGTTTACCAAACGGCCCTGCCCTGTTCAATCCCCTCGTCGGATTTGTTTGCTGAAGGTCCTCGCTTGTCGGGATGCTGATTCTGAGGGTGGCTCTCGTGTTCCCCAACTAGCGATGTAGAGGGCTGATCGCCGAAAAAGAAACTGCATAAACATAAACTTCGACTGTCCGCGCGGATTTCTTGGACCTGCTTTGGACCCCCCCCTCCTGGCGCGAGGAGCGCGCCAGGGGCGGCGCCGCCAGGGGATCTGGCGCAGATCCAAGAAATTCCGCTGTCTGTCGAAAGTTTATGTTTTTGCTGTTTTTTGGGGAGGAGGACGAGGACGAGGACGAACACGAAGACGAGGAGGGGAAGGACGAGGAGGAGAACGAGAAAGACGAGGAGGAGGAGGACGAGGAGGAGGACGAGGACGAGGACGAGGACGAGGACGAAGACGAGGAGGAGGAAGAGGACGAGGAGGAGGAGGACGAGGTGGACGAGGAGGAGGAGGAGGACGAGGAGGAGGAGGACGAGGAGGAGGAGAGGAGGAGGAGGACGAGGAGGAGGAGGAGGAGGAGGAGGAGGAGAGATCATGCGCCGAGGTGGACACTCACTGAGCAGGCGCGCGAGGTGTGTACGGACGCCGCGGCCCCGGCACGCCTCGCAGCGAGCGGCGGGCGGAGGGCGCGGGCCGCGCCCGAAGCGGCGTGCGCCCCGCGCGCGCCCGCGCGCGCGCGCCTGCTGGAGGGCAGAGCTGCGGGCACGGCGCGGGCCAGCTCTCGGCCAGGGTCGGTTTCACACCGGCTCTCCGCTGGATCCGAGGAGAGGAGGAGGAAGAGGAGGAGGAGGAGGAGGAGGGGGAGGCGGAGGAGGCGGAGGAGAAGGAGCAGGAGGAGGAGGAGGCGGAGGAGGAAGAGGAGGAGAAGGAGGAGGAGGGTCAAACCGAAGGAGGACAGGGCTACCATACCGCGCTACCCTTCCCGTGCTTTCCCCTCTTCGGGCCTCCTGGGAGGCCCCTTCGTCGCCACCGCTGGATTTGCCTCGAAACCCTGGGCAGAGCGCACCCCGGGAGAGGGCCGGGGAGCAGCAGCATCGGTATAGAGGAGAGAGGAGGAGGGAGCGAGGAGGTCGTGTTTCACCCCCGTCCCTCCTGCCAGATCAGGGGAGGAGGAGGATGGAGGAGCGAGGAGGCAGAGACGGAAAAGCACAGCATGAGGAGGAGGAGGAGGAGGAGGAGGAGGAGGCCCTTTGTGTGCCCGGCCCGCTTCCCGGGAGTGGGGGGACCGAGATCGGCTCTCTGGAGGTGCCGACAATTTGCCCCTCCCCCCTAGCTACCCTTTACCCGCCCCATCCTTCCGTCAATTCCCCATTCCCCCTCGTGTAGTTCCTCACTCTCCTCACCTCGTTCTCTGCCCTCCTCTCTCTTTCTCCACTCCTCTTTCAAGGAGAGTGCCTGGAGGTGGTGCCCTCTCTCAGCGTCGCCTAGCGCGAGAGCGTGTCGTCTGTAGCGCTTGCGCATTCCAAGATGAGGCGGCAGATTGGCGAAGGAAAACAGGGGGTGCGAGGGGGGCAGCAAGTGGAGGGAGGGTCCCGGGAGGCAAAGGGTAGCCGCGACCCCTGACTTTCGCGCCCGCGCCGCCGTGGAGAAAAACAGCCGCGCGCACGGCCACGCGCTCGTCCTCCTCTCTTCACCAGCCTGGAACATATCCCTATCCCTATGCTGGGCACCTCCTCATCACGATGCCAATCTTAGGGATTCCCTTATTTTGTTGAGGGCGAATCCCTAAGATTGTCATCGCCTTTTGCCGTGTCAATCTTAGGGATAGGGATACGTTCGAGGCTCGAAATCTCTGCCGCCCCTCCTCACTGCCCCCCCCCCTCGTCAGCATCGCCCTCCGCGCTGCCCCCCTCCGCCTCCTAATCCAAGGCCACAGGCCCTCGAACCTCGGTGCTCGTCCTCCTGGCCTCCCGCCTCCGCGTGCCCCTCCCCCCCTACTCGCGCCACCGTCTCCATGAGCCGCTGCGCCGGCCCTCCCAGTGGGCACGTCCAGGACGCCCCTGGGCTCCTCTGCTCGGCGACCTGCTCTGCCAAGTGCACCTCCGCGCGGAGCTTGGAATGATGGGCCTGTTTTTTCCACCATCACCACCACAAGTTGCATGGGGAGGAGGAGGAGGAGGAGGAGGCGGAGGAGGAGGAGGAGGAGGCGGCCGAAGAGGAGGAGGAGGAAGACGAAGAGGAGGAGGAGGTGGTGGAGGAGGGGGACGAGGACGAGGACGAAAAGGAGGAGGACCCCCTCCCCTTCCAACGTATGGTGGTGGTGGTGGTGGAAAACAGGCCCATCATGGAAGCCTCCCGGGGCCCATCGGTCTGCACGGTCGCAAATGGGTACGGAAGGAGTGGGCGCGAAGACCGACAGCGCTTCTTGCCCATGTTCCATTTTGAAGGGGGCTCGCTGCTCATGCCGCCGCGGACATCGTCGTTCGAGGCAAAAGGTCGCCTGCCAAGCCGTGGCCGCTGTGGGTGTTGAACACGCGTCCGTCCGCATGCTTTGCGCTGCTTGCTTGCTCGGCTGCGAGCGTCCCGAATGTCGGTCCGATCGGTCAGGTTCGGTGCCGACCTCGGCCCGCTCGATCGATCCCGATGTTCCCTGCCGACCGACCCCGCCCCACCCCGGCCGTCCGTCACGGGCGACAGTCGTGTCCGTGTCCACGGCCTCGCGGGCGGGGCTCTCGGGCCAAGGCCCTGCTGCTGCCACGCGCGGAACGCACCCGTGCGACCGCGCATCCGCGGGGTCGCGTCCTGGAGTCTCGACCCCGCGGGCGTGGATGTGGATATGTTCGCCGCTCGTGGCTCTTGAATCGTTTCCGAGTGGCGCCAACGAAGGGCGCACCGCAGCGGCGTTGCGCCGTCCCAAGCCTCACGCGCCGATCGCCCTCTCGCCGGTCTGGGAGAGGAGGGTCTGGGAGAGGAGGTGTTCATATATATATATATAGTTATATACACAGTTTTTGTTTATACCTACCTACCTACCTACCTACCTACCTACCTACCTACCTACCGACCGACCGACCGACCGACCGACCGACCTACCTACCAACCTACCTACCTACCTACCTACCTACCTACAGACATATATACATACATACATACATACATACATACATACATACATACATACATACATACATACATACATACACACACACATACATACATACATACATACATACATACATACATACATGCATACATACATACATACATACATACATACATACATACATACATACATACATACATACATACATACATACACACACACATACATACATACATACATACATACATACATACATACATACATACATACATACATACATACATGCATACATGCATGCATGCATGCGTGCATGCATACATGCATACATACGTACATACATACATACATACACACATACATACATACAAGTCACATAATAGTCCGCTCGTCTTGGGTTGAATGTGCATCAGCGAATCGCGGTCAACAGCGCCAAATAGCTCCCATTTGCATTCAGATAGCGTTCAAGTAGCGCCCAACAGCGACCAATAGCGCCCAATAGCGCCATGTGGGGGAGATGCGGTATGACCGCTTTGCTCCCGATTGGGGACGACCAAAAGCTTCCGTGAGCTGTTTCTTTACTTTGTGTTCGGATGCGTTCGCCGCTCGTGAGTCCGCCCCCGCCGCTGCTGGCTGCGCGCACACAAGGGTGCAGGTGGAGGGGGGAAGATGTAGGCCCGCGCCTTCTAAGCGCCAGGGGTGGTTTTCAGAGGCCTTTCTCATGGCGCCAACATCGCAGGGCGGATTTCGTTCGAAGAGCCATCGGATGGGCCCAGATTGTCCTGGAGAATGTCGTTCTGGATTTCGAAGTGAATCGTGTGCGGTTTTTTTGGGGGGCCAGGAATGAAGATTACAAAACCTCCTCACGAAGTTCACTTCGTTTTTCGCTCGCCTCTTCGGGGTTCTGCACTGGCAGAGCTCGACGCAGAAATCCGCCACAGCACCTTTGCAAGGTCGGTGCCACCGCTGTGCGCCTCTCCTCTCCTCCCTCTCCCCCTGCCTCCCCCTGCCTCCCTCTCCCACCTCTCCCCCTGCCTCCCCCTGCCTCCCCCTGCCTCCCTCTCCCCCATGCCTCCCCCCGCTGTGCGCACAGTGACCTTTCCCCATTCCCCCTTGCCTCCCTGTGCGCGCCGCCACCGCCGTGCGCGTCCCGCCGCCGCTTCCAGCCCGAGCCCGCCGCTCTGGCGCGCCGGCGGGGCGGTGCTCCCGCGGGCAGGGCGCCGCGGGCGGCAGAGGAGGAGCCCAGCCCAGGGGGGGGGAGGGGGAGGAGGAGGAGGAGGAGGGGGAGGAGGAGGAGGAGGAGGAGGAGGAGGAGGAGGAGGGGGAGGAGGAGGAGGAGGAGGAGGAGGAGGAGGAGGAGGAGGAGGAGGAGGAGGAGGAGGAGGACCAGTGCAAAACCAAGAGTCATCAGCGACGTTAGAATTACCCCCCCCTCCGAAGCTCCCTCTTCGTAGGCACCACACAGGTCATTTCCATTGAGAGAACTGCCTCGTTGGAAGACAACCGGTTAAGGATCCTGAAGCATGCCAAAACAATGTTCTCGGGACTTCACCGCCACGTATCATGCTGCGTCTTGACGATCTAAAATCGCGCCAGAGCGTTATTTTGGGGACTTCAGCACCGTGAATCAACATAATTGCTGCACCCGCAGAATCCCGAATCCTTCCCCTTCCAAGATACCATTGTTGGTCGCTGATCATGGGGCTCCGTGAAACTCTTGTTATTTGAAAGCGGCTATGCGCGGCGCTAAGGCGAGAGCCACATGTTAAAAAGGAACCGCCCTCAATCCATGAAGCGCCTGCAATTGTTTACAGCGAGTGTGCACGGCGCTAAGGCGAAAGCCACATGTTGAAAACGACCCGCTCTCAATCCGTGAAGCTCTTGCAAATGTTCAAAGCGATTGTGCGCGGCGCTAAGGCGAGAGCCACATTTTGAAAACCACCCGCCCTCAATCCGTGAAGCTCTTGCAAATGTTTAAAGTGATTATGCGCGGCGCTAAGGCGAGCGGTGAGAGCCACATGTTTAAAACCACCAGCCCTCAATATGTGAAGCTCTTGCAAATGCTTAAAACACATATACGCGACGCTAAGACGAGAGCCACATGTTGAAAACCACCCGCCCTCAACCCGTGGAATTATTGCAAACTCTAAGAACGAGTATGCGCGGCGCTATGGCGGGAGCCACATTTTCAAAACCACCCGCCCTCAATCCGTGAAGCTCTTGCAAATGTTTATGGCGAATGTGCCCGGCGCCCAGGTGAGAGCCACATTTAGAAAACGATCTGCCTTCCATATTTGGCATTGTTGTCACGTTTTCAGTTTCAGAGTCGTAAGTGGCGAGGAAGTCTCAGGCGAAACGCCCGGCCCGCCCTAAGAACTAGCCTCGGGGTGCGACAGGGAGAAGCTATTGATAAGGAGAAGGAATTTTCCCCTTTGGGGGGAGGCCTCCTGGGAAGCCCTCGTCGCTACCGCTGGATTTGCTTCGAGATTCTGGTCAGAACGCCACCCGGGAGGGGTCCAGGGATCGGGCCGAACGAAGGGGGGGGGACAGGGAAAATGGGGTTTACAAAATCTGCTGCTTGCAGCTGGTTTCGGCCTCGCCGCCGGGCCCATTCCTCGATACATTGGCGCCTCCCGGCGCCGGGAGGCGCTGGGAAAATCAGCTGCGTGAGCTTAGTCTCTACCCTGCCCTTTGCTATCCCCTTTTCGTGCCCCCCGAAGGGAGTAGCAGTCTTGGTTTCCCTCGGTTTCCCCAGGGCGGTCTCGTCGGTCCTCGTCGGCTGTCCGACCTCGGGGTGTGCAGAGGGCGTGCCCGGAGTGCCCAGATCGTCCCGAACGGCCGCATAAAGTTAATTCGGGCGTGTCCTTCTACAGGTGGATTTTTCAAAATAGTCTGGGGACGATTTGTTGTCAATGTTTTAACAAGTTTGGGGTATGTTTCAGTGTATTTTCAATTTTTTCTCTTCAGAATCTGCCTGTAGGGGGAAATGCCCGACCTAAGCATAGAGTTATGATGTTCTAACCTACTGTAGCCTTGAGCACCAGAGAGAGTTTCGAGCACCATGAAGGTGCCGAAATTGGAGGGTGTTCGCGCGTCGGGCCCTGGGGAGCGACACTCGTTCGACGCTGTTGCGATACTTTTCTTGGTGCTCGAAATGAGTTCTGGGATGCGGTCCTTAAGTACGATGGGAGCAACATAAGCACAGAGGCCCGAGTTATGGCCCGAAAACCTTTCAGATCGGGGGCAGCGGTTGAGTGGTGGGGGACGTATCGACACCCAACCGCCCTTGAGCCACCGCAAGGGGCCCGATAGCCCACCACGCCCATGAACACGCGCCCCCTCCTGAGCCCAAGACTGATCTTGGCCCACAATCTAGAAGCCTCTCGATGACGGCAGCCGTCTGCCGCAAACAAAAGGATTGGCTGGCGTGCGCGGCGGTGTCCAGGAGGCCTATCACTGGCACTGCGCAGCTCGTGAATTGGGTAGCTTGGCCCTGCAGGCCTCAGGGCAATCTCATGGGCCGTCAGAATGAGCAAACCGTGTACCTGCATGCGTATACGCCGCGCTGGTCCCGGGCAGGCTGTGCTGCACGCGGTGTCGCCATCGGAGGGGCATCCCCGATGAGGGAAAGAGCGCGTAGCGTCGCGATCCATTAGTGGGAGAGAACAAACAAGGGGGGAGTGTGGGGGGGGGGTGGCAGGTGTCGCTCCAGGTCGAATCGCCCTTCTTGTCGGCCATGTCCGGCCCCAGATGGCCCAAGTCAGCCCCAAGAGCGCCCAAGGCTTTTTGTGGCAAGGCTCCAGCGGATGCCACGCCCCAGGCTGGGGCCAGAACGCCCGACGCCGCAACGGCGGCGTCAGCCGTTGAATTGCTCCTTCAGCAAGTCGGACTTCCCGTCGATCCGCCCGCTGTCCTCGGAGTTCTCTTCGTGCTCTCCTTCGCGGTGCTCTGCACGCCCGCTGCAGGCTTCTGCATGGGCCCGCTCCGAGGCGGCGCCTCCCTGTGTGGCACGGTGCCATCCACTGTCTCGCCGTCGCTGTCCACCATCTCCAACTCCACAGCGCTGTCGGAGGTCCCCCTTCCACTTGAGAAGGCCCCCGTCGGGCAATCATCCTGTTAGACCTCGATGCGTTCTGCCTCGAGGTGCTGCTCTCATGGTTCTTGATGGACTTCGTGCGCGCGGCGTTGTATGCCTGCGCCAACGGTGAGCTCCCTGGCTGGAGCTCCTTCTGAGTCCGCGCCAAGTTCATGACCCCCTGCTTGGTGCTCTTGCCTCCGCATTGCTTGCCGAGGTCCTTCATGCCCTCCCTCGCGATGCTGCCGCACTCCGTGCAGTAGTACATCTCCAGGGTCTCGTCGTCCTCCATGCTGTGCGACTCGTGCGGCTTGCGAGTTCCGATATGGCCTTTGGCGATCCTCGCTCTTGCTGGGGCCGTCTCCTTACTCCGCAACGGCTCGCACTTCTCCTGCACCAACTGGTCACACTTGTACATGGCGACCCTCGAAGCGCATCGCCTGCATCTCAAATGGCGACCTCCCGTCTCATCGATGATGCCGTGGCTACTCTGCGTGATCATCGCCTCCCTTTTCTCCAACTGTGTCTTCGCCTTCTGCCTCTCCTTCTTGGTGGGCCGTGGCTGCGAGGACTCCGCCTCCGCTGCTGCCGTCAAGGTCGCGTAGGCCCTCTTCTGTATTTGCGCCGCCACCTCCTCTGCGAATGTGATGTTCTGCGTCTCGCGCCAGGGCACTTGCACCTCCTCGACGATGCCCTTCACGAACTCGTCCGCTAGGTGGTTCCCCACGTAGTCCCTCATGTTGACCCCATCCTCGTACTGCGTCTGCCAGCTCCATGTGGCTCTCGACCTTGGCCATCTCGATCGGCCTCCCCCCCTTGGACTGGCGGTACCGCTTCCAGAGGTCCTTGTGGGTCTTGGGTAGGTTCCTCCTTGCAGCAGTAGCGACTCCCCGCATGACGTACCCCGAGCCCGTGACGCACCTTATGCGCGCGTGACTTGCGAAGTACTCGATGGCCTCCACGAACGCGTTGAGCTCGCCTCTGTTGACGCTCTGCCTCCATCCAGGGAATCCTCCTCTGCTTCCCATGCTGTACGTGCCCTCGCCCTCAGCAGTGTTCAGCAACATCCATCCCCAAGCTATTCGCCTTGTTCTCGTGTCCTGAGTATGTTCGCCTCCTGATGCGTCACCTGCACTGTGCGCCCAGCTGTACTCCTCGAGAGCAAACGGCTCCCCTAGATCTCGCGCACCTCGTCGCCTGGCTCTGGTGGCGCCTGCACCTGCGTCCAACTCCTGGGCAAAATGCCCCGTAGCCACAGGCACGGCTGCGCCGCCACTTCTTCTTACGACTTCTCCAGTCTGGCAATTTGTCGTTACAGTTGCACCTCCACATGCGGTGCTCCCACGTCTCTGGCTCCTCCTCACACCTCGGGCACAATACGCTCTCGATGTCCATACCCAAATCGGCGACGCGCTGTCGAGGCCATACCCCTCCAGTGTAAATGGCCGTCATGGCGCCGAGCTTCTCGAAATTGCCCTGCATGCGGAGCCTCCTCAAGGTAGCCCGTGCTGACAGCAGATCTGCACCCCGTTCGAGCCTACGATTGCCAAAGAGTGTTCAAAGACGGCCATAGCGGCTCTCCAAACGCTCCAATAGGCCCTCAAGAGGAACCTTTCACAGGCAAGCATCATCCATCCAATTGGAAACGCACATGTTTGGCACATTCGCTTCTTTCAGATTCATACCTTCTAAGACAGCCCAATATGCCACCAAGACCGCCCCAAGACTGCCCAAGAGGCCCCCGCGAGGGCCCCAAGGCGGGTCAAATGGGCTCCAAAACAGCCCAACAGAGCCCCAATACGGCCCAAAACAGGCCCCGGAGGGACTGAAAAGGTTCCCAAGAGAGCCCCAAGAGGGCCATAGCATGTCCCCAAGAGGGCCCCAAGAGGGCCTAACGACGGCCCAAGGCTCCAAGACGGCCCAACAGGGCCCAAGGACCGCCCAAGAGGGCCCCCAAACTGTAAAAAACAATGTCCCAGAAATGCAAAACGCATTGACCTCCGCAAGGTTAGTTGGCCAATTTTTTCTGTCGTGCCAAAGTCTTAACACCAGCAGGGCTCCAAGACCCTGAGCAAGCGATCGCGCGCCCTCACGACGCAAACGCGTTTTCCGTCCCCGTGCCGAGCAGGTCTAATCGCCGCTTCCAGGTCGATGTGTTCCCCCCCGAGGCAGTCCCCCGATCGTTTCCTCCTCAGCCGCGGGCGTCAAAGTGGCCACGTTGGCCCTCGTCGCCCAAAGGAGGAGGAGGAGGAGGAGGAGGAGGAGGAGGAGGAGGAAGGGGAGGAGGAGGAGGAGGAGGAGGAAGAGGAGGAGGAAGAAAGAGGAGGAGGGGGAGAGGAGGAGGAGGAGGAGGAGGAGGGGGAGGAGGAGGAGGAGGAGGAGGAGGAGGAGGAGAGAGGGAGGAGGAGGAGGAGGAGGAGGAGGAGGAGGATACTCGAAGGAGGACAGCCTGCAACAGCGTCAACAGAACCTGTCGGAGGCCTGCGGCATTTCTCCTTCTTCCGTGCTTCCGGGAGGCCTCCCGTCGCCACGGCCGGCTCCCCGTCGAGGTTCTGTTCAGGGCAGGACACGCCCCAGGACCTTCTCTTTCCTCCTCCTCCCCCCTCCTCCCCTCCTCCTCCTCCTCCTCCTCCTCCTCCTCCTCCTCCTCCTCCTCCTCTCCTCCTCCTCCTCCTCCTCCTCCTCCTCCTCCTCCTCCTCCTCCTCCTCCTCCTCCTCCTCCTCCTCCTCTCCTCTTCTTCCTCCTACCCTTCCTCCTCCTCCCCTTCCTCCTCCTCGTCCTCCTCCTCCTCCTCCTCATCCTCCCCCTCCTCCCTCTCCTCCTCCGACAGACCGTCTGAAAACCTTTCCAGAATCCGCCGCCAAACGGTGCTGGGACGTTTGATACCCCAGTCGCCCGAGACATCGGTGGGAAACGCTTCGAATTCTAAGGCGGTCCGCTCACATTGAGTTACGTCGAGCCCACCTGAGGGTGGGGTCACCGCACCGCTCGAGGACCCCCGAGCCATGGTGGGGAGGGCGTGCGGCTTCACTCAGCCGCGCGAAGAGGTGTATCGCCGTGAAGAAAGAAGTTCGAGGTGCGAGGCCCGTGTGTTTGGGCGTCTTGAAATTTTCGGAAGGCCGTCGGGAGACGACTCGTCGCCACGGCTGGATCCGCCACGAAATCATGGTCAGACCGCACCATTGGCTGTCACTCTTGGTCGCCACGAAGAAACCGGAGAGGGGTGCTGAAGGAAAAGGGAGAGGTTCCCCAAGGTTTCCGGCAACAAAAAGCCCGCCCGGGATGAATAGCTGGTCCTGATCCTATACCGCTGCCGGCTGTGAGACGGCGCCGCGGAAAGGTGGCCGGCGCGAGGGGGACGGCCTTCTCAGAAGGCAGGCGCCTCCATGGAGGCCCTCCCGCTTCTGGAACGCCTCCAGGGCCCCTCCGAGAAGCGCCCTGCTCCCTTAGACGGCCTCGACAGCCGACGCGATGCTTTTGTTGCACGACGCGGCTCCCCAGAGCTCTGGACTCCTTCCTGGGGACCGGCCTTCCATCCTGACTCCCTCGATGGCGGGTCCGGGGGCCCAGCGCAGGCCTGAGGTTGCAACGGCCAGACAACTTCCAGCGTTATTGCTCCACGACGTGAGGATGTCAGGGTTTCCCTTCGTGCCGCCCCCTCTTGTTGAGTGGGTCTTGTTGGATGCTCATGTTGACATGCATAATACTTTTCTCTGCACCCTGTAGTGGCTACTAAAGGTCGCTGAAGGCCACTATGGGCTGCCAAAGGCTGCTGATGGCCACTCAACGCTGCCTAAAGGCGACTGAGGGCCACCAGAGGTCGCTAATAACACCAGAGGCCGCTAAGGCCTAATACGGCTACCAATCCGAGGCGGCACACAGTCAAGCCGCATATTAAGGATGAACGGCTTTCCAGGGTTACCCTTGCATCCTTTCCCTGCGGCCCATCCTTGGCGCTTTTCGCTGGCCGCGCCCCGCTCGCAGAGTGTCGACATGGCCTTCCAAGGCCCTTGCATCCTTACCGCGCATCGCTACTATACGGGCTGACTGTATGCCAAGAAATACCCTGGTTGCCTCCAGGGTGCCGTGGGTTTCTTGGGTTTCGATGGTTTTGCTGTGGAGAGCGTGACGTTCCCACACCATGAACTCGATGGACGGCCTGGGGGTCTCAGGGTTTGGCTTCTTGTGGAAGGTTTCTTGAAGTCGAGCTCCTACTGCATGGCAGAATGAGCTTCCAAGAAGACTCGCCTCACCTACTTCGGCGGCGAGCGAGGGGGGGAAGCGAGAAGGAGAAGGCCTTCTCAGAAGGCGGCGGGACTTCTCGGAAGCCCACGCGCCTTCTGATAGGTTTTTTGTTTGTCTTCGGGGAAGGCTTAGAAAACTTCTCAGAAGGCCGGGGGACTTCCGAGCCTTCTAAGAAGGCCCGTCCCTCCTCACATCGCCCCCTCACTGGCCGCAGATACATGAATCCATGTTGGTTCCGAGAGTACGTATTGCGCGAACGTTCGTATCGCGCAGCTGATCTCGCGGATCGAGTGGCCGTGTTCATGTACATGGTGGGGCGCGTACGTCCATTTGGGCTCCCGGTTTGCCGAGCGGGGCTAGGACGAGGGTGAATCCGTTCCAGAGCGTTTCGGAATACTCCCAGGGCGTTCTGCAACGCTCTGAGAAGGCCACGGCGCCCGAGGAGCCGCGGGATCTAAGAGATTCTCGATTTACCCTCACCCGATTTTATCCTCGTCCTGGCTTCGTCTTGCAGAGTCGGCTGGGGGCCTGAGGTGGACCAGCACTTTTTCGGGCAAGAAGGAGATGTCCACGCACAGAGGGGGTAGGGGGACACTGGAAAGCTTCTTAGAAACACCCCTGTTTCTTAGAAGATGCGGGCTACTTCCTGCAGAAGTAGGGCCGGCGCCTAGCCTACGTCTAAGAAACCTTCCCCCTTGCCCCCTACGCCCTTGTGCGCGGCGCCAAGAGATGAGAGTCGACTTGGAATCTGAGGTGGCCCAGGACTGGTTCCGGCGAGCAGGAAGGGGGTGCGAGGTTCGAGGTGTTGGATTCGACCATTCTTGCTTTTTTCGGCCTCCGGAGGCCGTTTTCGGGTCTTGGGACGATCCAAAACGAATCTGGGGTGAAAAATATGAGAAGATGGACCCTGGGAAAGGGTCTGGGGACCGATTTTGACCGGATGTGCCTTCATCCCGTCGGGTTGACAGATTTTCTGGGGGCCCATCCGGTTTAGGTGGAGGCGAGGGGGTTCTCCTGCTTCTCTCGAGGCAGCAAGAGCACGGATCAACGCTCGTGGATTAGCGACGGGTCCCGCATCCACGCGGGATCGGCGCGCTCCGTCGCCAGGTGAGGCGGCATTGGCTCCATGTTTCGGGGGTTCTTTCCCCGACCTGTGGATCTGGCACCCACGCGCCAGATCCATGGGTCCGTACTCTACATGAGCGTGTGCCCGATCCTCCTGCCCGCTCCCATCTCATCCCCCCCACACTTTTTCTGCTGCTGCTCCTCCTGCTCCTCCTTCTCCCTTGTTTTCTCTTCCCCTCCCCCCCTGCCCAGGAGGATGAGTGGGGGTCAGGGGGTCGCCATGGATAGGAGGGGCCCAGGTGGAAGCGGGGCCTTGGAGGTTGTTGTTGTTCACCACTGTCAGCCCGCCAGGGCCCGTCCCTGGGCCCCGGGACCGCCAGACGAGGACTCGGGGTGAAGAGCCGGTCCTGGAGGAAGCCCCCGGGTCCAGGACCCGTTTCACTTCGGAACCATCTCCGTTCATGCCAAGGGGGTGCGGGGGGATGGGGGCGGAGGGAGAGAGGTACGGGCGGCAAGAAGAGGGAGGGAGGGAGGGAGGGGGAAGCTGGGGACCAGGAGGGGCAGAAGGAGAGGGGAGGACCACCGTGGTGGGGGGAGGGATGGGTACGGACAGAGGCGCGGGGCGACGCAGAGAGGGGGGCCGGGCTCGAGCGGGGGAGCAGGGGACGCGGGAGGGCGGAGGGAGATGGGAGGACGATCGGGGGGGCGGGAGGAGCGCGCAACGCCAGCGTGGTGAGGTGACGTGCTCAACGCCAGAACACTCCCTCTTGAGAAACAAGAAGCAAAGCAGAAGCAGGAAGAAGATGGTGAGGGGCGGGGCGGGGCCTGGAGCAGCAGGACCCGCCAGGCCTGCCAGTGGAGAGAGGAGGGGCGGACGAGGACGGCGAGGAGAGAGGCAGGCTGACGAGAGGACGACGAGAGGAGGGGGACGAGGGGGACGAGGACGACGAGAGGAGAGGGACGAGGGAAGGGAGATGACGAGAGAGGACGAGGACGAGGGGGGAGGAGGAGGACGAGGGGGGCGAGAACGACGAGGAGAGAGGCAGGCTGGAGGCAGGGCGCAGCCCGCCCCCTCCCCCGTGCACAGGACGGCACGCCCGAGCCGGCCCGTTCCAGCCATCCCCCCCCCCCGCATGCGGGCGCGATGGCCCGGCGCGCCCGCAGGCCGCCCCGCTCTGCGGGGGGCTCGGGGGCGGCCAAGAGTTGAGTGGGGCGTGTCCCTCTGCACGAGGAATACTGAGAATTTGTCAGAACATAGAATGGGGACGATTTCTGCTATTTGTTATTCATCTGAAGTATTTTTTACATGTTTTGTTTTGCCCAACATCCGCAGCCAGGGGAACATGCCCGACCTAAGCCAAGAGGGGGGTGATGACTAGGGGGGGTGGAGAATCGTGGCGGGGGCCATGACGTTTCCCCAGATGTCAAGGCGCCTCTTCTTGTTTCAGTGCGTCCCCTGCTCCCCCCCCCCTGGGGGCCGCGCACGTGCCGCCGGCCATGACTTGCGCCCCCCGTATTGGCCGCCCCCTCTTTCAGGACGTCCGAAATAGGTACGGAAAGAATGGGCACGATGCCCAACATTTTGAACATGGGTACCGAAATGGGTACGATACCAAACAGCAGTTCCTGTTCATTTTGAACAGGATTCGCTGTCCGCGCCGCCATGGCCTGTGTCCATTTGAGACAGAAGGCCGCCCGCCCAACAGCGGCCGCTGTTGGTTTGGGACAACATTTGTCGTTGGGCACTGTACCCATTCTTTCCGTACCCATTTCGGGCGTCCAAATTCTTGGCCGCCCCTGAGGGAGGGGAGGGGCGCCGGTTTCCTCGCGACGGTCGGGGGCGGCCTGGCCGACCCCCAGCGGACCGTCCCCCTTGCGGGACGCCCCCCTCGCCTCGCCTCAAGACGTACACGCCGGTCTTCGAAAGCAGGCATTGTGGTTTCTCGAGTCCCAGATCCATGTCCAGCGCCTTCCTCCTTTTTTTAAGAATCGACCTGTTTTCCGTGTTTTGTTGTTCTCTGGGAGGACGCGAACCCAATTTGTTCGATCTGCCTTCCTTATTTTCATGCTTGCACCCGCTTCTTCCGACCGACGTGTATGCATGCGGCCCGAGGCGAGCTCGAAGGGCGAGGATGACCGAGACGGGGGCGTTCGGACCGGCTTCGGCCTCGTGCCCGCCTGAGGGCGCGATGGCCGGGCGCGCCTCCGCATGCCGCCCCGCGAAGAAGAAGGCACGGCACGGGCACAGATTGTCGGCGTGCCGCGCGGAGTCCCGGGAGCTGCGCCAGGCCCCCTTTTGGCGCTGTTGGCGCGCTCCGCGCGCCCAGGAGAGGGGGCCCACTGCCGATCCAAGAAATCCGCGCGGAGCTTCGAGAGTTCATGTCTGTACAGTGTTGAGTCGGGCATGTCCCTCCACATGAGGAATAGATTCAAAAATGATCCGGAAGTATGGTCAAGGGACGTTTTTGCTTCTACATTTGCTGTCCATTTGCTGGCAGCTGTTGGGCAATTGTCTCATTTCCCGTCCAAAACCCGCTTCTTGGAGGACCTGCCCGACCTCGACACGGTGTCGCGCCTCCTCCGGCCCCGCCGTGGGGAGGGCCGGCCTCCTCGCGCCGCGGAGGAGCAGGCGCGGCGGTCGAGCAGTGGCGAGGCGTCCTGGCTGGCCCAGAGGCACGCCGAAGCTCAGGAGGGAACAAACACACACAGGCACAAGTGACCGTCGATTCCCCAGACAAGGTGGGAAAATATGGGAAGTGGGGGGGAAGACAAAAAGCCCGAAAGTATGGGGGACATCTGGGGGATGCTTTTATTTGTGCGTCTGGATTTGTGTGTCCCAGGGCCCCTTCAGAAGTATGTTTCTAGAATTTTATGCCTTGCTGTGGCCTGCGCGACGTGTCATCAGAGCACGTCTGGCTGAGGCTGGCCTGCTTTGGTACATCGCGAGCCCATGCCCCAAGAGCCTTGTTTTTGTTATGCGAGCACGCCTGGGTTCTACGAGCATGTCGCGGTAGGCTCACAGGGATGCCAGGACGGCCTGCCCCTGCTCAAGACGGGTGGGGTTGGAGCATCTTCGGCCTCCCCTTTCTTCTTGCTCCCCCATCCTCTTACGCCCACCTCCCTCCCCCCCGTCCTCCGTCCCTGCCAACAGAGTGGCGGCCAGAGAGCGGAGGCATAGGCACATAGCTCGGTGGTTGGGCACACTTTCGTTCTGATTCTGACAGCCTCCGTGGACTCTAGACGCTTCGCGTATCCCCACCAGCCCATCCAGAGTCGATGTCCAGGCGAGTTGGGGTGATCAGGGAAGTGCGGGAGCAAAGAGGGGGACGGCCGAACCGTGCGAAGGAGGGAGGAGGAGAAGGAGGAGGCTGCATGGATGGATGGATGAGGGAGTGGGGAGAAGGAGGATGAATAGGATGAGGAGCTGGAGGAGGAGGAGGAGGAGGAGGAGGAAGAGAAGGAGTAGGGGAAGGAAGGAGGAGCAGGAGGAGGAGGAGGGCAAGCAAAAGGGCTAGAGGTCTCTTGGATGCCTCTCGGAGCCTCTTGGGGTATCTCTTGGCCGCTTCTTGGTGGCCTCTTGGGACGTCTTGGAGGTCTCTTGGCGGTCCTGGGGGGCTCTTGGGCGTCTTGTGTACCTCGGGGGGGTCCTCTTGCGGCCGCTTGGAGTTCTCTTTGGGGGCCTCTTGGGGCCATCTTGGGACCTCTTGAGGCCGGCTGGGCGCCTCTTGGGGCCATCTTGAAGGAGATCTTTAGCCCTGCCCCACCAAGAGGCCAACATGGGGGCCAAAACCATGGTACAACCAATGGTTTTGGCTTCCTCGCCGAGGCCGTTTAGGACGCTCCAATGGGTCGCGTCATTGCCCGTCCAGGTCCAGGGGAGGAGGTAGGGGGGAGGGGTACACCCCTCCCCGACGGGGAAAGAGGGGGTTGGAAGAGGAGCCGCCCTAAACCACCTACGCCCAGAGGGCTGGTGGGATACCGAGGGGCCCTGCTTAGCCGCCCCCCGCCTTGCACAGGAGTTATGCGAAGAGCACGCATTGACTGTTACGCCGCCGTTCGCCACCACGTACCACCCTTTTCCCTCACCCCTCCTGCTCGGGTCGGACGAAGCGGAGGGGGCAGGGACAGGGGAGTGCACAACATTTGCTCCATGCAGCCAGTTTTGGCCTCGCCTCCAGGAGGGGGGGTAGGGACAGGGGAGTGTACGAGATAAGTTCCATGCAGGTTCGGCATCGCTTCCAGGCGCTTTCCTTGATACACTGGCGCCTCCAGCGCCGGGAGGTGCTGGGAAAACCAGCAACGCGTACTGGTTCTAGCCCCCGTTTTGCAATCCCCCCTTTTCCTCCGACCCGACCTCGCGTGGAAAAAGCAAAAAGGGCGGACGTTCTTGATTAGTTCTGGTCTCAGGGGGCCCTCACCTCCAGGCCGCCCAAATCGCCGATGCATCGCCGATAGGGCTCGATATGGGGCCACATTGGGTATGTGTCTGACTCTCGTATACTCGCTTTTTCGGTCGCCAGAGCGCCCAGGACAGCCTAAGAGGCGGGTACGATCACTCCCGGACGGCCCAGGAGGGTTCCAGGTTAGAGGGCCACATCCTTGTTCCTTATTAGAATATACCCCCACCTACGTCGTATTCCGGCCGATAGCGACCCAATCGGGGACCTCCCATCCGGACTTTAAAAATCAATACAAAGTGGCCGTTTTTCTTCTCAGCATCGTCTTTCTTGTCGTCGACGATGCGAAAAACGTGGCAGGAATGGGACGCGGCGCACATCGCGCGCGGCAGTCAATCTGGGCCCGCCCATCCTGACTGACTCTAAAAAATCAATACAAAGTCTTCGTTGTTTCCTCTCAGCATGCCCTGCCTTGTCGCCGACGGTGCGAAATATGTGGCAGCAGTGGGACGCGGCGCACGTATGGGACGCGGCGCACATCGCGCGCGGCCGTCAATCCGGGCCCGCCCATCCTGACTGTAAAATATCCATACAAAGTTTCCGTTTTTTCCTTTCAGCATGGCCTGCCTTGCCGCCGACGGTGCGAAATATGTGGCAGGAAAGGGACGCGGCGCACATCGCGCGCGGACGTCCATGCGGGCCGCGGGCCCTCCCATGCTGACTGTAAAAAACAATGCCGAGTTGCCGTTTTTCCTTTCATCATGGCCTGTCTTGTCGACGATGCGAAATGCGTGGCAGGAATGGGGCGCGGCGCACATCGCGCGCGGACTTCTGGGGGCAACCCCAAGGCGGGAGGGGCCACCTTACTTGTCAGAAACAATGCCATGCTGATTTTCCCTGCCCACATAGCTGTTCTTGTCGCCCACCCCGCAAAAGTGCATGGCAAGAATTGAGCGCGGCCCCCCCCCCCGCTCGAAGTGAATGAAATGACCTTCCCGCTTGGGCGCCGAGCGAAATTTTCTCAAAGTTGTGCTCCCGCTTTGGCTCGGCGCACGTTTTTAGCTCGCCAATTCATTGGGCGCCGGGGCGTTCCAGGAGGCCCTGGGGTGACGAATGCCTGGAGGGTTTTTGCTTGTCCAGGCTCTTGGAGGGCCTCCTGAAGCTCCCCGCGGTTTCTTGGCGGCGTCTGCGGCCGTCTGGAGGCGTTCCTGGGGCGCTCTGGGACCTGCGACACTGAAGTGCCCGCGCAGCCCCCAGTTGTGCCATCACTGTTTCTTATGTTGTGGGAGGGCGGGTGGGAATGGGCATGCCATGCTTGACTCGCTCGAGCTGGCTAGCTTGACGCGAACCGTACCCCTACCCTCCACGATTTCTGAGTGACTGGGTGGGGTTCACTTCGCCTCAGAAATCGTGGGGGGTAGGGGTAGGGTTCGCGTGTGGCCCCCTACAGGAGGACCCCAAGAGGATTGCAGGCCGACCCGAGAAGGGGCCCAACATGGCCCAAGAGAGCAGCAGGACGCCCCCACGAAATCCCCACGGAGCAGCTAACAAACGCTCAAGGGTTCTCCAACAGAGCCCCGAGACGAGGGCGGACCGACGCGGCCGCCCTGGTAGTGTTGGGAGCCGGCGCGTGGAGCTCGTGGAGACGGGTGCAGCTTCAGGATTAAATTCGTGCAGTAGGAAGCGCACGAATGCCGAGGGAGGAGGAGGGGGGGGAGGAGGAGGAGGAGGAGGAGGAGGAGGAGGAGGAGGAGGAGGAGGAGGAGGAAGGGAATGAGTGCATATACATGTGTATATGTATATGTATGTATATATATATATATATAGGTGTGTAGGTGTGTATGTGTGCATGCCTGTCTGTCTGTCTGTCTGTCTGTCTGTCTGTCTGTCTGTCTGTCTGTCTGTCTACCTGCCTGCCTGCCTGCCTGCCTGCCTGCCTGCCTGCCTGCCTGCCTGCATGCCTGCCTGCCTGCCTGCTTGCCTGCCTGCCTGCTTGCCTGCCTGCCTGCCTGCCTGCCTGCCTGTATGTATGTATGTATGCATGTATGTATGTATGTATGTGTGTACGGCAATGCGGGCATGCGAATTTTGTCTGAGAGCTTCTGTTGGGACGGAGGCCGTGCGTTTGTCGCCCGCAACCGACTGTGCTCAAGCTGTTACAGGTGCCAGGCACCGGGAGGACAGCATCCTTCCGCCTCGCATGGTGAGGGGCTTCTCGGCGCGGGACGTGGACTGGGTGGTCGGCACCGTGTCGCAGGCCCTAGTGACCAAGACCTCGCGCTGTCCTGCGTGCCCAGCGCCCGCAGCCACCAGCGTGCCCTGCTGGCCCTGCCGGGGCGCCAGTGCACATCCACCCGCCCTCGGCTTGCCCCGCGGCGCCAGCTGCGCCGGCGGAGGCAGCCGTTGAGGGCCCAGAGGCCTTCGGCGGGGTGAAGGCCACTGGTCGACGGGCTGGCTGACCTTGCTGCTGATCCTGGTGAACCCATCGCACTCTGGTCTCAGTTCGTGCGCTTCAGAAGCTTGGTGATCACGCGCGCGCTGATGCCTCGATCCCGTCCCTCTATCGGTGATGTCGCTGGTGGCGGCCCTCTTTGTGCCTCAAGCAGTGGGCGTGGGCTCACTACGCCGGCCCGCCGCTGTGGCGTCAGCGGCGTGTGAGGGGCCGGGTGATTCAGCATACCCGAGCCGCCGTGGACTCCGCTTCGGGATGTGATGTCGGCGCCCGACGGAGATGTGCACGAGGAGCTCTATGATCTGGCGGACGTTTCTCAGGCGGCGGTGAGGTTCGAGGACGATCGCAGGCCATGGCCGCCCGGCCTCGACGCGGAAAGCCGCTACCGCTCCCGCCGGTCCCTCACCGCATCCGTGGAGGGCGCGATCATGACGGAGCTAGAGGGCTACGCTCGGGACACCTACTTGGCCTGGGGGCAGGCAGCGGGACGTGCCATGGCGGTGCCGCCCGCGGGACCCTTCATGTATTTCTCGTTCGGAGCTGCTGCTGCTGGTGGTCCTGGGGCTGGAGCAGGTCCGCCGCCGCTGGTCGCGCCTGCGGCGGCGCATGGGGCGGCTGCCCGAGCCGCTCAAGCGCTGGCAGCACCTGGCGCAGTCGCGCCCTGCGCGCCACCCGTGGCGGCGCCTGTGGCCGCTCCGCTGCTCGGAGGTGCGATGGCCGCTGCTCCTCTCGGGCCTGTTGCCGTGCTTGGACATGGTGGACGGAGGGTGCACGTGGAGTCGACCACCACGGTGGCAGCTCGGGGACCCCGCGACGCGGGATGGCTCGGAGGTGGTGCGAGACGACATCGGCTTGAGTCTAGCTCCTGACGGCAGCTGGTCAGCCACCCGCCGGGTCGCGACCTCACAGGTTGCGAACCGCGGTGCCGAGGTCGCGTCGGGCGCTCGCCTCCAGCCAGTACCGCCGTTCGCCGACAACTCACGGCAGCGCGTCCTGTTCCACGAGAGCGTCGGCGGGTTGTGCGAGGAGCCGTTCCCCGACTGGTCCCAGGGCGGCCCGTGGACCACCCGCTCGTTCCTGCACCTCTTGGATCGAGAGCGCAAGGGCGCGATCGAGCACTTCCGCCAGTTCGCGTCGCTCTACCGACTTTCTCGCGAATCATTTCGGTCTCTCGTTTGATGAGTCGATCATGCGGACAGTGGACTGCCTCATTACGCGGGGCTTCCTCAACTTGACGAATGCGGTCGGGGTCGAGGGCATGAGGAGGCAGGCTCAGTTGCACGAGGACATGCATGCGATGGGCTTCGATGCCCGCGACGGAGGCGCGGCCCCCTCTCGGTCTGGCGACGCTGAGCCCAAGGCCACGGCCAAGTACAAGGGCAAGGCTCGCGGCGAAGGCTGCCTCTTGAGGTTCGGGCTCGCGGGCGAGGTGGGGGTCTCCACCGGGGCCGCCAGCGAGCGCTGGCGCACGATTGCCGCGCCGGCGCTGCTGGGGCACGCGGCCGAACAAGTGGAGCGCGACGCTGGAATCCTTAAGCGATCAGGAAAGCTAATGGAAGAGCGTCGCGCTCCGGCGCGTCGACTGGAGGAAGCCCGGAGGCGGTGGCCCCGCCCGCCTTCGGGGGCATTCGCGGGGCCGCTGCTGGTTCGCCCACCGGCAGTGAGATTATGCGTGGGGCTTGCGCTGCTCGTCGCGGGCGGCATCGAGATCTCTTCCCCTCGCCGTATCCTGATGATGCGGATCGCACTTTTTCGGTTTAAGACCTCGGACTACGAAGAGGCGACTCCAGTGAGCTGGGCACAGGAGTGAGATGGTGCAGAGCGCCATCCAGGCGCTGAACGAGATGCATACTGGCCCGGGCGGTCCGCAGCCAACGGGACTCGCGGGCCCGTCGGCCGCCCAGCGCGAGGCGCTGGCGGCGGCCCAGGAGGCGGCCGACGCCGCCGGGGTGCCCCCGCCCGGCCTCACTCCCGCAGGAGCCCTCGAGGAGCTCCGCCTCGCGCAGTCATGCGACCAGGAGTCCGCCGTGAGTGCGCCAGTGACCTTCGACCGCGTCGATCTGATCTCCCAGCCGAGCGCGGGCTCCAAGCCGTTGCCCCTGTCTGCGCTCATCGGGGGCGCCAGCGTGAGGACCGGCCTCCGCCTTCAAGGACATCTGCTTCCCCGTAAGCGGGGGCTCGCTCGGGTTGCAGAGCACGCTCCGAAGCGGGCGCATTCGGGCCCTAAACTCAGGAACCCTCGTTTGCACAAGAAGGTGTTGCGTCGGCTTATGTCGTCTGATCTTGTTGAATTTCACGCCGAGGCGCTCGGCGCTGCGGGGGTGTTTTTCGTCCACGAGAAATCGGGGGCCTGAAGACTCATGCTTGACGGCAGGATTCCTTTTCAGTTGTTCGACGAGCCCCCAAAAGTGCGGCTGGCCACTGGAGCCGCATTCCCCCAGTTGCGAGTGGGCAGCGATCGGCTTGCGCGCGTTGCCGGTGTCGATATTTCGCTGGCGCGTCCTACATTATGCTGTTACCGCCTCGGCTTCGCCGGCCCCCTGGGCTTCCGAAAGTCAGGGCAGGGGAGTTCGGGATCTCAGCCGCGGCCGACAGCCGTCCCGTCTCGCCAGCTCAGTGGGTATATCCTTGCTTCAGGCGCCCTCCAATGGGCTTCAGTTTGAGTCTTTGGCTGCGCCAATCGGCGAATGAGATTGCGCCCCAGCGCGCGGCTGTCGTGGTCCCCGACAAAGAGTTGATAGATCGCTCGCCTGCTCCCTTGGTGGATTCAAGTATTGCTCACGCTGAGTACGTCGATAACTTCGTCGCTTTCTCTCTCTGCCAGACTGCCACCGCTGCCGCTGCCCAAGTTGATGAACAAATGCGCGCGGTCGGACTCCCCACTCATGGGGTTGAAACTGGCGTGGGGGGCGAGACGTTGGGGTGGCACTTTGACCCGTCGTCGCCCGCCCTCTCATTAAACCCCCGCATCCGGTGGAAGCTACGTTTGGGAATTCAGGGGGCCCTTCGGAAGAGGCTACTGTTCGGGCAAGGAGATGGTGAGGATC
The DNA here is from genome assembly GCA_963575745.1 of Prorocentrum cordatum. Lineage (NCBI taxonomy): Eukaryota > Dinophyceae > Prorocentrales > Prorocentraceae > Prorocentrum > Prorocentrum cordatum. Next base: position 134,823 of record CAUYUJ010016002.1, on the reverse strand, counting down.
GTCTCGCAGTTCACGTCTAGGGTGCTCATCCGGCGCGAACTCCTCTCCCGTCTCGGAGCCGTGTACAAGTTTGAGGAGATGTTCAAAGGTCGCTTCGCTCGGCCATGGTCCGTCGTGCGCCGCGAACTTCGCTGGGCCCGCGCACTCCCCGTATTCTGCCGTAGGAACCTCGGGCTCCCGTCTGGCACCGCCCTCACTTGCATTGACGCGTCGTCTTGGGGCTTCGGGGTCGCTAAGAAAAAGGTCTCCATGGAGGCGGTGAAGCGCCTGGCCAGGTTCGACGAGCGCTGGAGTTTCTCTCGGGACGCTGAGCAACAGCAGCTCGGGCCCCGAGCGGCCGCGGTCTGGCGGTGGCGCTGGCGGGCCCGCTGCAGGCCATGTCGAGGACTTCGAGGAAGTCCCCGTGGAGATCTGGAGAGACGACTGGCACCCCGTGCTGTCGGTGCCCTGGAGGCGCCCTGTTCCACAGCTCATATGTGGGGCTCGTTCTGGCGCGATGGGGCTCAAGCACAAGCTTCAATGCGCGAAGGCCTTCAGGAGGTGGCGCGTCGTCTTGAACGATGCCATGGCACCCGTTTTGGCTCTATCGAAGGGGCAGTCTTCGGCCCCAGCGTTGCTGGACTTTTGCTGGCAGGTTGCCTTATTGCTGCTGGCGTCGGGCTCCTCGGCGCAGTGGAGGCGGCTGCCGTCCGAGTTTAACTCGGCCGACCCGGCCTCCCGCAACAGACCTGGCGCGCGGCCTGAGGCTTGGCGTGCTCCAGCGGCCCCCAACCCCGCGAGCGCCCAAAGTCACCCCGCCGGGAGCCTTGCGGCGGCGGCCAGCAGTTTCGACTTCGGCCCGACGCGCTCGGAGCCGTTCGACGCCCAGCTGCCCTGCGGGCCGGCCTGGGCGGCGGACCGGCTTGGGCCGGGGCGATCAGGCCAGGCGACGCGTCGCTTAGCCCGCCGCCAGACCTTCCCCGCCGCCTCGACGTCGGCAGCGCGCGGAGCCCTCATCTTCCTGGAGACGGAGGCGGCGGGCGACGCCACGCGTTGGGACTCTCCAGTCCGAGTGGCGAGTTTCGGGTCGCGGGCGCCCGAGGCGCGGCCTTTGCCGGCGACAGCGGGCGAGCCCGACGCGGCGTGACCTTCTTCAACGAGTTGTTCTTGGAGGGCCATCCGAGGGAGACGGCCGCCCAGAACATGGGCGCCATCGCGCACTTCAGGACGACGCTGGGGCGGCTACAGCTGGCCCAGCCGCGCGCGACGCGGGCTGCCAAGGATTTGGCGCGGCTCGCTCGAGGCCCCCGCCCCCTTGGCCGATCGCTTGCCTGATGTTCGACCGGATGCTGAATTCAGGCGCGCTGGTAGCGGCCGCGGTGACGGCGGCGCGCTGCGCGCGGCACCTGCGGCCCGCGGAGCGGCTCGGGCTCCTGCGCGACCAGGCGATCCCGCCCGCGGTGGGCGCGCCGCCCAGGCAGGCCTTCCACTTGTACTGGTCGACGGCACTGCGCCCGATGGAGTGCCTCCTGCCCTCGAAGACGGGTGTCTATCACGAGGGCCTCCCGGTGGTCGGCCCGCTGCACGCTCGGCTGCCGCCGCTTCTGCAGGCGCCGCGGGCCCGCGCCGCGCTGCGAGGCCGCCTGGCACTGTTGAGGCGCAACCCGTGGGCGCTGGCGTTCGACAGGCGCCGCGCCAATGGCGGCCGGATCGCAGAGCAGATGCGGCGGTCGCCCCTCCCAGGGCGGCGCCGCGCCGCCAGCCTGGGCAGCGGCGCTGGCAGGCGCAACTTGCTCATCTGGCCCAACATGTAGAGCGGTGCCGGCGGCCTGTCTTCCTCGAGGTGCTCTCGGGGTCGGGCCGATTGCCCCTCAGCTGGAGGCGCGTGACCCGCGGCTCACTCGCTGCCCTTGAGATCGACATCAAGCATGACAGACGTGCGGACTTGCTCCAGCAACGACTTCAGTCGTTGCTTCGTGGATGAGTTCGTTCAGGTTTAGTGCGTGCGTTATGGATCGGATCGCGTTGCCAATCGATGTCGTTTGCGCGTAACCAACCCAGCGGACTCCGCCCCTTGGAGATAGCTCGTTGCCTGAGGGCCTCCCTAATTTGAGCCCCGCGGATGCCCGGAAAGTCCTGCAAGGAAATCGTATGTGCAGGTTCAGCTCTAGTCTTTTTGAGCTGGCGCTGTCTCTGGGGCTCCCCGCTGGCCTCGAGAACCCTGGTTCCTCTTTGCTCTGGAAGCACCCCGTGGCCATCCGTGTCGAGAGGCGTCTTGGGTATCAGCGCCTAACTGTAGATTTCTGTGCCGTCGGTACTCCTTAGCGCAAACGTACTGCTATCCTCTTTGTTAATGCTGACCTGTCGTGTTTGAACCAGCGCAAGTGCGTTGGCAGCGGCATCTGTTCTTTTACCAATCGTCCGCATACAGAGTTGGCCGGGAAACACAGCACTGGCAGATTTCTCACTGCCGTCGCTGAGCCATATCCGCAGCAGTTGTGCATCCACATCTCCCGCGCCTTCCTGATTGCTCATCGTAACCATGCGATGCGAAGCGTGATGTCTAAGGTGGCCTCTCGGAGAAACGATGCGCCAGAGGTCAGTTTCGGATTTTCCGATGTTGCGGTGTTGTGTTTGTGTTTCTGTTGCTTGCCATTGTGCAGGCGCCTGTCACTGCTTCTCTTTACCCAGAGCTCTGGGCACCAGCAGGCACACATATCAAACTTTTGGGTCTGGCCGCTGAGAAAAATGACGCCTCGGAAGACCAGATGGCAATGCGGGCATGCGAATATTGTCTGACAACTTCTGTTGGGAAGGAGGTCGCGCGCTTGTAGCCCGCAACCGATTGTGCTCAAGCTCCCTCCCGGGCCCACCCGCGGAGCAAAATCTGCGTGAGGTGTTGTGCTTAGTGTTTCTGTTGCCTGCCGTTGTGCAGGCGCCTGTCGCTGCCTCTCTTTACCCAAAGCTCTGGGCACCAGCAAGCACACATATCAAACCTTTGGTTCTGGCCGCTAAAAAAGAGAGGTTTCGGAAGACCATATATATATGTGTGTGTACGTATGTATGTGTCAGTGCGTCTGTCTGTTTGTTTGTCTAGATGTCTGTAGGTGTATATGTACGTACGTATGTCTGCATGCATGCATGTATGTACATACGTATGTGTGTATGCATGTGTGCATGCACGCATACAAGCAAACATGCATGTGTGTATGCGTGTATGCTGCATGTGTGTATGTATGTGTGTATTCATCTATGTATGTATGTGTGTGCGGATGTGCATGCATGCATGCATGTATGCGTGTATGTATGTATGCATGTATGGATGGACGGATGTGTGTACGAATGTACGGATGTAGGGATGCATAAGCGTATGGATTTACGTGTGTATGGCTGTGTATGCGTGTGTGTAGGTGTGTATGTGTGTATGTGTGGATGTGTATTTTTTATGTATGGAGGAGTGCGTGTACGGATGTATGCATGCATGTCTGTATGTGTGTATGAATGGACGTGTTCATGTATGTATGTGTATGTGTGTATGTGTATATGTATGGACATACGTACGTACGTATGTATTTATGTGCATGGGTATGCATGTACGTATGTATGTTGTATGTCTGTGTGTTTGTATGTATGCATGAATGCTTGTATGCATGCATGTATGCATGTATGTATGTATGTAGGTATGTATATATGTATGTATGTATGCATGCATGCATGCATGTATGTATGTATGTATGTATGTGTATGTATGTGTAGGTCTAGTTTTTAATGTACGCGTATGGAATATGGTATTTAGACATACATGGATGTGTGCATGCATGCATGCATGCATGAATGCATGTATGCATGTATGTATGTATGTATGCATGCACGCATGTATGTATGTATGTATGTGTGTATGTGTGCGTGTGTTGTTATGAATGTATGTCTGTATGTATGTATGTATGCATGTATGTTTGTATGTATGTATGTATGCATGTATGTATGTATGTATGTATGTATGTATTCTCCCTATCTCAACTTGCCTCTAGCGGGTTCATAAGGTTAAGTGAGGCGGGCCGCCGATTTCGAAGGCCGGGCCGGGTGCCTGGGGGTGCCTGGGGGTGCCTGGGGGCCTGGGGGTGCCCAGGAGCTCGGGTGTCCGAGTGCCCGAAGGTGCCGGGTGGTGCCCAGACGTGCCCGGGGCTGCCCGGGTTCCTGGGTGCCCTGGTGCTCTATCGCCCTATAGCCCTATAGCTCGATAGTTCTATAAACAGATCGCCCTCTAGCCCTATAGCCCGATAGACCTATCACCCTATAGCCCTACAGCCCCATATTCCTATAGCCCTATAGTCCTATAGCCCTTTAGCCCTATAGCCCTATCGCCCTAGAGCCCTGTAGTTCTAAAGCCCTTTAGCCCATGTATCCCTATAGCCCCATAGCCCCACAGCCCTATAGCCCTATAGCCCTCTCGCAGGCGTCGTCGCCTTCGCCGTCCTCGTCAACGTCGTCGACGTCGTCGACATCGTCGCCGCCGCCGCGCCGCCGCCGCCGTCCTCGTCGTCGTCCTCGTCGTCGTCCTCGTCGTCTTCGTTGTCCTCGTCGTCGTCGTCGCTGACGTCGTCTTCCTTGTCGTCCTCGTCGTCGCCTTTGGCGTCGTCGTCGCCGCCGCCGCCGCCGCCGGCTGCGGGCGTCGGCGGCGCGCGGCAGCGCCCGCCTGGGAGGCCCCGTTGCCCGTGCGGCCGCGGCGCCGGCGCCTGCTCGTCCGCGGCGGGGCTGCTGGGGCCCGCGCTGGCGGCCCTCTCCGGGCCCGCCTCGGCCCTCCTTTGCGTTATAGGATGGTCCTACCGAATTTAGCTCAGAGGAGGAAAAGGTACCCATACCTCTACCCTCCGCCCGTTTTCCCCTTTTTGGGCCTCCTGGGCATTCCTCGTCGCCACCGCTGGATTCGCCTCGAAATCCTGGTCGGAACGCACCCCGGGAGAGGTCCTACCTTTTGATTTCCCCATTAGCCCTGACCACCAGGAAGAACTTGCGAGCACCAAGAGAGCAACGAAACTGGAGGGACTTCACGTGTCGGGCCTGGGGAGGCGATGCTCGTTCGGCACCGTTTCGATGTTTGTCTGGGTGTTCGAGGTTATTTCTGGGATGGGGTCCTTAAGTACGATGGGAGCAACATAACCCTTGCGGGCAAGACTCCTATCCATATCCACTGCGTCTTGGGGTTTCTGTGAAGGGGCGCCAAAGGGCCGAGGCGCAGTGGACATGGATAAGAATCTAGCCTCCGGGGGCCAGACCCTTTTTTAGCCACATCCATTGCGCCATGGTTGCTGGGGCAGGCAGCCTGGAACTGCAAGACGCAACGGACATGGACACAAGTCTTGCCCGCACCCCTCACGGACGTGTCTCAGGAGGAGGAGGAGGAGGAGGAGGAAGACGAGGAGAAGGAGGAGGGGGCGCAGGCTAGGGGGGGGGAGGAAAACAAGGAAACGGCCAACCGGGGGTTGGCATCCCGGCGGCTGCGCCTGCCCCGTCGAGAGCGTCTCGGGGGCTGCCCGAGGCCCGAGCTCTGGCCCGAGGACAGGTCAGGGCAGGGGCAACGCCACGGGAGGACGGGCTCATTTCAGGAGGGACAAAAAAAAACACAGACACGAGGAATCGTCGATTCCCCAGAAACTATGGGAAACTATGGGAAGTGGGGGGGAAGACAGACACCCAGAAAATATGGCAATCTTTCTATCTATATATATATATATATATATATGTGCGTGTGTGTGGAATATGGTTAGTTGTGTGTATTAATTTGTGTGTCCCAGTTCCCCTTCATCATTGGGGGAGAGGCATCAGTCCCGCATCGCCCACTCAGCGCCGACATGGGCCCGATGGCCCGCCCCGCCCGAGAGGGTGCGGATGTGCCATCGGGACCCTTTTTTTGCTGCTCTATCTGCGCCTCCCCCAGGGAAGAAGGCACAACAGCACAAGCATGCAGTTTCGAAGGCCCGCGCGGATTTCTTGAATCTGCGCTGGACCCCTTGGCGGCGCCTACGGCGCCGCCCCAGTTGCGCTCTGGGCGCCAGGAAGGGGCGATCCAAGTAGTCGACGTGGACCTCCCAAAGTTCATGGTTATGTCTTCTGTTGTTCAGCCCCAGGGCGCGCGGGGCTCGAGGTTTGGGGGATGAGGTTGGGGCGGGTCGTCGGACGTGGTCCTCTGCTTCTGTGGGTTTTCTTGCCTCGGGGTACCTTCTGGCAGCCGCGCCTCGCCGAGGGCGTTCTCCACGATGACCCAGATCGTCCCGAACGGCCGCCAGACGGCCCGAGGCACGGCCCGAAGACCACTGGGGGCGCTCTCGGAGTACATGTCCATCCGATCGATCCAAGTGGCCATGAAGCAGACAGGTCTTGAGGGGAGCGGGGCGTGACTGAAGTTATTGTCACAGCTTTGGGCCCCCGGGTGCCCTCCACGGGCCCCAGGACTGTCGGCAAGCGATTCGGTACGAAGAGCAGGTATTGGGGGTAGGCCCCAGGGTCCAGAACCCGTTTCCCTCAGGATCCGCTTCCTTCAGGCTAGGCAAGGGGGGTCTCACCGCCCGGGGGCCGCGCCCAGGGTGGCGGGCCGAGAGGAGAGGCAAAGAGGCACGAAGCTCGCGGGGAGCAGGGGGGGATCTCATCCTGGAAAAACGTCGGCGGGGCGCAGACGGCGGTGCCTGCTAGCAAGGTGGCGAGGCTTGAAATAAGGCAGGGGCCTTATGAGGCCCCAGGGGTTTCCAAGAAGGGTTCTTGGAAGCCGGGCGTGTTTCTAAGAAGCCTCCCTCTTAGAAGCCACGCCGCCTTATGTGAGGGCCGCCCCCCTCGCGCCACCCCCTTTCATGGGCGCCGCCAAGGATGAACGAATAGCATCCAGACTTGGGAGCTCACGCGAGTGGTATCCTGGAAGGCCGAGGTCTTTGGACGTGTTCGGCCCTCGGGGAGACGGCTTTCCGCCGCCATGGCCGGATCTGCCCCGAAGTGGTAGTCAAAACATCCGGTTAGAGGGCTACGGGCAGTTTTTGCCTTGCAGGAGGGAGACATGGACGAGAGGGGAAGGAGGAGGAGGAGGAGGAAAAGGAAGAGGACCAGTGTAAACCCCAGACTCATCAAGAATGTTGGACTACACCCTCCCTTCAAGCTCCATCTCCGTTGGCCCCTACAACAAGGGCTCATTGCCACTGAGCGATGTGCGCCGTTGGGGGACAACTGTGTGAAAGTCGTGACGCGTGCCAGAACACCATTCTCAGGACTTTAACGCCACGAGTCAACCTGACTGTTGCGTCTTGACGATCCTGGATCGCTCCACAGCGCCATTCCTGGTATTCCAACCCCGCGAATCCATGTTACTGTTGCGCCCTGACAGCTCTGAATCATTCCAAAAGTCAATTTTTGGTTATGTAGCCTTTTTGGCCCAAGATTATCGGCTGAAGCAGGGCTTCTGCTTTGCATCGCGCCTATTCTGTTTTCTTCTGGCCTGAAGGCAGCAGTGTCGGCGGGAGATGGCGGAATCCTGGAAGGCCGCAGTGTCGATGATGACGTTCATTCCCACGACCCACGCCACCAACCAGGTTGTCTGCGTGGACGCTACGGACGGAGCGCCATGGACCGGATATGTTGGCTACTTGTTGGAAACACGCGTTTGTTAGCGTCTTTCTTCTTACTCCTAGGGCGACTTCGAGCTCACAGCTGCAGAGATGTGTTGCGCATGCGGGGGCAGTTCGAGCTCGTCTTGCCCTCTGGCGTGTTACGGTTACAATTGCGACATGTTGGTGGTTTATTTTGGTTACAATTGTGTTGAACGTTCTGCGCACACGCTTACAATGTTTACTTGTGTAACACCGACGATGGAATCGCTGATATGTATGACGGCTTTTGTACCGATTCTGATTGAAACCCAAATTTATGTTATGGGTATTCCGACGTTGATTTTCCATCGTCGGACATGCGTTGCGTTTGTGTGTGCGTGGGGGGGTCACGATCGGAAATGCTTGTGTAGACATCGGCGATGGAGCCGCCGATATTTATGACGATTCTTACCCCGACGACGATTGGTAACCCAAGTGGTGCGATGGGCACGCCGATGTTGATTTCACGTCGTCGGGCATGTGCTGCGCTTGCGGCGGGGGAGTCACGGCGCCAACGCCAGCGCCTATTCCCGCGCCGACGACGGACCTATGGCTGCCAGCGCTGAGCATTGATCGCGCGGGTGGCACCGCTGGTAAGCATTTTAATGTTGATTGGGTGGTTGAGTTTGGAATTGGAACGGCTTGTTGGCCAGATCTGAGGCAATGCCGCGGTGGGGTGGAGCTTGCGGTTGGTTCTGGCGCGCTTTGGCAAGGTACCAGCGGCGGAGCGGTAGGCAATTTCCATGGACGCTTCAACAGCGCAAGTGCATCACGATTCATCGCGATTGGGAAGTGGGTGATATCGCTACGGGTGGAGAATGTTCGCCCAGTCCCGCGCCCAGTCCAAACACCCAGTCCGCCCCGTAGTCCTACGCCAAGCCCGACAGCCTTCCCGACGCCGTATCCGACGGTGTTGGACCTTGCGCTGGGGATCACAAGCCCGAGCAGTGAGTTCATGTACAAAGGCGCTGCCTGGGAACAAACCACCGAATACACAGATTCGTCAGGAAACTGGTTGTCGGTACCATTCTTCGACGCTAATGCGATTGGCGCGAGGGCCGAACTGGGCGGACACAGTCGCGATTCTCTTTTCGAGGATTCGGATGTCGGCAAGTCTTCGCGCGCGCTCGTCACGGGGGCGGCTTTGGAGCGAACCCCGTGTCATGTCGCCAACGCCGGCAAACCTTCTGCCTATGCGATGGTGCAAGCAGTGGCCCCGCATTCGAACTTGCGGGGCACGGCGGCCATTGGCCCCCAAGAGCCACGGTGCCTCAGCGGCCCTGAACATATGAGTTTCAACGGTGTCCGAGGCAACCTAAGGTTTCGCATTGGAATTCTACGCGATGAAGAAGCGCACTGCTGCTGCCCTGGATCAGCTGACGGAATTTGGATACAGCACTTCGAGCGGAGTACACGAGCATCTAGGTAACCAAGTGTTCCGCGTTTTCGAGGTACATGCGATCATGCAAATTGCTGGTCCCGCGCCAGTCCGGCCACGGCAAGCCCAACGGCCAGCCCTTCGGCCGGCCCCGCGGCCAGCCCGACGGCCAGTCCCACATTGGCCTCCACAACGGCACCGCCGATAACAGTCACGTCGACCGCGACCGTCACGAGCACCACCGCGCCGTTTTGGGTGGCGAGCTTCAAAATTGAGTTTTCAAGCGCAGGGGCCAAAGGCAAACCGACACCGGCGATGACGCCCCAATTCGTTGCCAAGCACAAGTTGGAAGAAAGCCAGATGACGGCATTGGTTTCGTCTTCTTCCAATCCGTCAGTTCGGCGTTTCTCCGGCGCGTCGCAATGGAAGGCTGACGTTTAGATCGCGGCGCCTGAGCAGGCCGCAGAGGAAGTCTCCCAAACAATGGAGAACATGAGCGTGGACCCCAATCAAAGGCGTAGTTTCCCATCATTAGAAAAAATGTAAGCCAAACGCAAAAAAAAACGCGATGTCCGCCTGGGCCCCCGTCGGAGGAGCAGAAGTGCGAGCGCAATGGCGCGCGCGGTCGCGCGCGACCCGCCGCTGGTAATAAGGTGAATGCGCGGGCGTCGCGGCGACGACGACGGCGACGGCGACGACTACGGCGGCGTCTGCGCCGACGGTTGCGACGACGGTGGCAGCGGCGACGGCGGCGACGACGAACATCGCGGCGACGGGGCCCGGGCCCACGGGCGGGCTTGCGCCCCGCCCTCGCCCCTGGAGCCCCGCGCCAGATTTCACAGGGGGAGCGAAATTTCTGCGCGCAGTTTTACCCCAGCCGTCTCTCCACTTTACTGAAGCTCTTATTTCGCTTCAGTAAAACGTCGCTCTTCTGAATGCATTGAGCGGCGCGCCCATGCCAAAGCCGAGTCTTTGCTCTAGTAAAGCCGCTTCTTCGTTTTAGTAAAGCCGCTTCCTCGCTTTAGTAAAGCCGCTTCCTTGCTTTAGTCAAGTCCGTTGTCTGCCTGAGTAAAACCTCGGGGGTGCGGTGGTGATGCGGGGCCAGGGCCCGGTCGGCCCTGTCGTCCTTGCAAGTTCGCCCCGCGTTTCATTAGCTTGAGTAATCAGGGTCGCGTTGTATTGGGTCGCGGCGATCATCGGACACGTTTTCAGCGAGTCGTAGATGCTCCTCGACAGGAGATTCAGAGCGCGAACCCAGAACGCGGTTCGCCAATTCGGACGCGCCGCCGCGGCTGTCGCGCAACAGAGCAACAGCACTTTATTAAACGGCCTGTTTCATTTAGCAAATAGCTCCTTCAAGGTAATAGTGTGAATTTTCCGTTTCCAACCAATGCTACTGCATGGTCATTGCAGGCACCTATCTTATGTCAGGAATTTGGCATGGAAGAGGATTCGCTGGTCGTCGCAGTGCCAGAGCTAAAGATCGCAACCGTCACTATGACTACGCAGAGCGCGACGTCTTTCATAGAAACTGAAATGTCGGTCAGCCCGCCAATCACGATTCGAAGAAGAAGAAAAATAAAAATAAGTTGCAGAAGCATGCACTGGTGGTGCTCCGCGCGGATTTTTTGGATCCGCGATGGGGCCCCCTGGCGGCTCCTCCGACGCTGCCCCCAGCGCGGTCCGCGCGCCAGGAAAGGGGTTCCAGCGCAGATGCAAGAAATCCGCGCGGAGCGCCGGCAGTTTATGTTCATGCCGTTTTTTCTCTAACCACGACTATTGACTCCAGCTCGACAAGCGCCACCATGGCGACGAGATCTGCCGCGCAAAACACCACCGCCTCGACCGCTACGAGCACGACCGCCGAGACGTCAACGAGTTGTCCCACGTCAAGCACCACCAGCGCCACGATTGGCGCGAGTTCGTCCACGTCAAGGCCCACCTCTACCGAGACGTCGACGAACTTTGTCGCGTCGAGTCAAGCGCCACCACCGCCACGACCGGCACGAGGTCCACCTTCACCGAGGCGTCGGCGAGTTCTGTCACGTCCAGCACCACCAGCGCCACGAACCTGACGGCCGCGACCACCTTCACAACAAGGTCCTCCGCCTCCACCAAGACGGCAACGGGATCCGTAATTTCAGGCACGACCGTCACAATCGAGACGGTCGAGAGCCTTACCCCGCATGGTGCGCCAGAGTTGGAGGAGCAAAAGGTTTCGAGACATCGATATCAGTCATAATTGGTGTCGTGATCGTCTTCCTGCTCTATAGCGCTATAGCGCGATGATTTATTGGATTTAGCACAGATTTTCCGGAGCGACCAGGGATGCGGCAGCCGAGCATGGTTTGCAGGACGTTGAGTATGATAATATAGGGGCAGAGGCTGTCGACCAGGAGCGTGATCGTGGCAATTATAACAAATCCGTCATGTGTGCGACGATGTCCATGTTCCAGCACATATAACAAAGACGCAGCCGAGCGCAGCATGCGCGACGCGGAGAATGAACATCAGGGTCCAGAGGTCGTCAACCAAGGAACACGGCATGGCTTTGAGATTTAAGTCTTGGCGCAAGCATGACTTGCCGAGCACATGATTCCATGCCGCGAGCCAGGTAGCAGGGGGGCGAATCAGATGGACCAGAGGAGACAAAAGAAAAGCAGAGCGGGGGCAACGACACCCTCCCGGGGTGTGTGTGTCTCCAACAGTGAGTGCGCCTTCGAGGCAGGCGTTTTTGCATTGGACACAGTGTGGTGGAGGTGCACGCGACGTTCCACGTAGGCTGTCAAGTGTTGATCTCTGTTTCCTTGCTGACATTGTCTCTTTTCTCGTAACTCCCTCGTCCAGCCCAGAGCTTTTTGGTTCTCTTCCGATTACATTTTCTTCTTCAGGTGTCCACTTCACTGAGCATTCTAGCCTGGTGACATGTTGTTGTGTGATGCCGTGGCGATGGGAGGGACGCCGTTCTCGCCTACTGCGCTTGCTCGCTGGTTCGCCTCTGTCCCTTCCTCGTCGGGCGAGTCTAGGAGCTCTGGTTTTCATCTCCCACATATTCTGTGGCAGTCTGGCAATTTTTTTGCGAAATAATAAGCTGGTGCTCCACGGATACGCTATCTAGGTCGTTGCGTTCTGAAGCGAATCATGTTTGGCACGTTGACCATGACAATCCGTGAAGTTCTTGCAATTTCTCGAGACGTATGTGCGCGGCGCTAAGGCGAGAGTCACGTGTTGAAACCAGACGCCCTCAATCTTTCAACCTATTGCTGATATTCCGCGAATCTCTTGCAATTCTGTACAACGAAAGCGCGCGGCGCTAAGGCGAGAACCACATTTGG
>CAUYUJ010016002.1:12500-117500 GCA_963575745.1 Prorocentrum cordatum | reverse complement strand
CAGTGTTACTGCTACTACGACAACTACGACTGCTAGTACTACGATCACTAATTTTACAACTGCTAGTATTATTGTTCCCACGTTTACGACTACGACGGCGACGACGACTACTATTACTATTACTACGACTACCCTTATTACTACTATCACTACTACTACTACTGCTACTACCACTGCTACTACTACTTCTACTACTACTACTACTACTGATACTACGACTACGACGACGAGTACTACTACTACTACTACTACTACTGCTACTACTACGGCTACTACGACTACTACTACTACTACCTTTACTACTACCGTTACTACTACCAATACTACTACTACTACTACTACTACTACTACTACTACTACTACTACTACTACTACTACTACTACTACTACCACGACTACGACTACGACTACTACTACTACTACTACTACTACTACTACTACTACTACTACTGCTACGACTACTGCTACGACTACTACTACTACTACTACTACTACTACTACCACTACTACTGCTACTACTACTACTACTACGACTACTACTACTACTACTACTACTACTACGACTACTACTACTACGACTACTACTACTACTACTACTACTACTACTACTCCTACTACTACTACTACTACTACTACTACGACTACTACTACTACTACTACGACTACTACGACTACTACTACTACGACTACTACTACTATTACTACGACTACGACTACTACTACTACGACTACGACTACGACTACGAGTACGACTACCTCGACCACTGCGACTGCTGGTGTTGCTGTTAGTGTTTTTCTGGATTGTGATTATTCGTATTACTGCGCGGGCCTTACGGCCTATGCCGCCGACCCTGGAGGCACAGGCTCTCGACGGCAAAGGGGGGGGAGGGGGGGAGGAGGAAGAAACTGTAAGGTTTGAACAAGGAAGAGAGTTTCCCTTCCCGAATTCGAAGCTGAAAGGTTGGATCCTCGATCGACCCGAGAGGGCGGCGTATCTGACCCGGGTTCTCGCCAGCGACTCTCCCCGTGACCTCCCCGCGACTTTCCCGCGGGAGGGCAGCGTATCTGACCCGGGTCCCGCCCGCTACCCCTTTCCGGGAGCACCCCGGGACGTCGCCTGGGGACCTCCTCCCGTCTTGGCGGAAAAGAGAAGAAAAGGAACCCTTGGAGTCCATGGCGACATTGCTCCGCCGGGAGGGCGGCGCATGTGACCCAGGACCCCCCCCGCTACCCCCCCGGGGACCCTCCCCGGGACCCCCACCCCTTTTCTGGCGGGGAAGGGAAGAAAGGGAAGGGGCTTCCCTTTGACTCAGAGGCGACGTTGTTCCGTTTCGGTTTGTACCGACACGCTTCAGGAAAAGGTTTTAGGACAGGAGAGAAAGCGACGGGCGCAGTGGAGGAGAAGGCTGTAGGGAAGGGACAGAAGCGATGACGCTGCAGGGAAACGGGAAAAAGGAACGATGAGGATGATGGGGCAAACAACAAAGCCTCTTCCACACGCCGACAGGGTCGGCGGATTTATGTATCGTGATATTTCCACTGTCCCGACCACGATCTACATTTTTAAGCATTATTGCGATATGTATTCCGACTAGTATCTCTATAGTAAGCACTATTGTTACACGCCTTAAACCGTACAGCTGTACATTGTACAGCGACACGTGCCAGTTGCCAGGGGAAATACATTATCCCCCCGGGGCCCCGAAGTCATTATTCCCACCGTGTGGTGATCGGGGGCATTCGGTTATGGGTACCGCGTTCGGTGGATTTCTTGATGGGGCCACGAAGCACGTGAGGGTTGTACCGTAATGTTGGGGGGGAATTCGTGCGCGGCCGCGGCCATTGGCGTACGCTTTATTGTGTTGGGGAGACGCACGCGGCCGCGCCCAGCGGAGCGTTCTGCGGACTTCCCTGTGGGGCCACGAAGCACAGCATTGGGTGGGGGAGCGCTTGCGAACGTCGCTTCTGGAGCCTCCGGTGGAGCTGCCAAAGGGGCGACGAAGCGCTGTTCTGGGTGGGGGAGACGCATGCGGCCGCGGCCACTGGGATTTTCGGTGGAGCCCCCGATAGGGCCACAAAGCGTTGTATGGGGCCGGGGAGACACATGCGGCCGCGGCCACTTGAGCGTTCGGTGGGGCCCTCTGCATAGGGCCACGAACCATCGTATTGGGCGGGGGGGGGGCATGCGAACGTCGCCTCTGGGCCCTTCGATGTGGTTCCTTGGGGCCACGAAGCATTGCACGGGGTGGAGGAAACGCATGGGGACGTTGTCTCTGGGACCTTCGGTGGAGCTCCCGATAGGGGTCACGAAGCGCGTGTAGGGTGTGCCGAACTGGCTCACATGCAGGGGCAGGGATGCGAAGAGGGGGGGGAGGAGGAACGAAAGAGGTTCGGGGTGCTGGCTCTTCGAATCGTGGCCCCAACACCACAGGATGATTGGGGAATGATCCAGGCAAAGCACCCAACCATATACAGTTGTGAAAACTCGGTTGTGGGTACCTTTTTCCGTGGAGTTCCCTATGAGGCCACGAAATGCGTGATGGGGTGTGCTGCAATCGGGGGGGGAGACGCATGCGGCCGCAGCCATTGGTGTCTCCGGTGGGATCCCCCATGATGCCTCGAACCTGTGTATTGTTTGGGGGAGACGCATACGGCCGCGGCCACTTGGGCGTTCGGTGGAGCTCCCTGTTATGGGGCCACGAAGCGCTGTACTGGGGGGGGGGGGGGGAAACGCATGCGAACGTCGCCTTTGGGCCCTTCGGTGTGGCTTCCCATGGGGCCACGAAATATTGCACTGGGCGAAAGAAGCGCGTGCGAGCGTCGCCTTTGGGACCTTCGGGGGAGCCCCCCATGAGACCACAAGGCGTTGTACTGGGTGAGGGAGACGCATGAGAACGTCGTATCTGGAGTGTCCGGTGGAGCTCCCGATAGGGGTCACGACGCGTTGTGCTGGGTGGGTGGGGGGACGCGTGCGAATGTCGCTTCTGGGCCCTTCGGCGGAGCTTCCGATGGAGCCACGAAACGATTTACCGTTTTGGGGAGACGCACGCGGCCGCGGTCAGTGGAGCGTTCTGCGGGCCTCCTTGTGGGGCCCCGAAGCACAGCACTGGGTGGGGGAGCGCATGCGAATGTCTCTTCTGGGGCCTTCGGTGAAGCTCCTTATGGGGGCACGACGCGCTGTACTGGGTGGGGGAGATGCATGCGGCCGCGGCCCTTGGGGCCTTGGCCACGAGGCGCTGTATTGGGTGGAGGAGACGATTGCGGCTGCGGCCAGTGGGGTTTTCGCCACGCAGCGGTGTATTGGGAAGGGGAGACGCATGCGAACGTCGGGAGACCTTCGGTGGAGCTCCCTCCGGTTCCACGAGAAGGTGTAATGGGTAGGAGGAACGCATGCGAACGTCGCCCATGGGGTCTACGGTGCAGTTCCTCATGAGGGCACGAAGCGCTGGACCAGGAGGGGGGGACCCGTGCTAACGTCGCCTCCTGGGTTTTTGGTGAAGCTCCCCATGGGGCCACGAAGCGCGTGAGGCGTGTGCCGAACTGCTGGGCATTCGAAGGGCAGTGTAGGAGGAGGAGGAAGGAGGGAGGAGCGTGAGGAGGAAGGAGTGAATGAGACCCAGGGTAACGTCTCTTCAACACGAGGACCCATTTCACCAGGAATAGTTGGGAAAGAGGGAATGAGCGTAAGTTTTCGGAGGTTCGCGCAGACTTCTTGGATCGAAGGGGGGACCGCCTTGGCGGCGCCTCGGGCGCAGCCCCTGGCGCGCTCCGCGCGCCGGTGAGGGGTGTCACAATGACAATCCAAGAAATCCCCGCGGACCTCCAACAGTTTATGATTATGGTGTTTTGTCTTGTTCGTTTTCGGGGGGGGGGCGTTACTTCTGCCGAGAGGCGCCAAGTGAATGTGCGTGCGTGATGCTAGGCAGGCAGGGCGCATGCAATACCCAGGGCAGGCTGAAGGCCAGCCGAGCAACAGCAGGCTACCGCACAAGCACGGGAGAGCCGCAGGTAGTGAAGCACGAGTGAGCATGATGCACAACAGCGAGTTGGACGGGTGTCAAACGCCAAAGCTGGCTGGCAGAGAGCCCCGCCACAGGCCAGGACTCGTCCACGTCTGGCTGCCGGCGCTGCTGGCGGTCGTGAACTGCCTCCGGACCTCCATCGCCCTCGTGGCCGCCCCCGAGCTCGCGAGGAGATCGCAGGTGCCGGGGCCCCCTCTGCACGCCTGCCCAGACCTCCGAGGGCCTGAAGCTGAAGTCGTCGACCCGACGACTTGATCTCGGCCCTCGGGGGCCGCCTTCGAGACCCGCGGCCACCAAGAGCGGGAACGGAGCCAGGAGCTCCTGGATGTCTTGGGCACCCATGCGTCGAGACCTCCGCCCCTCGGGTTGGGCGACAGTCAGGGCACCGCCGGGCGCTTTTCCTCGATCCTGGGTGCCTCTGGCGCTGGGAGGCGCGGGGAAGATCAGCGACAATGGTTGACTCGCTCACCCGCCTTTGGCATCCCCCCTTCTCGTTCGACCCGGTCTTCCAACTCCCCCAGACCTGAGGCTGATTGGATTTCAATCTCAGCGTTTTTTCCAGTCTTGGCCTCAGAGTTGTTGGGGGTGGGGTCTGCAGGAGATGTCGCGTTCTGATACTACCCGTGATTGTGTTGTTGAGTATCATACGCCGTCATGTGTTGCAATGCCGTTGAATGGCCAAGTCTATGTATCATACTACTGGTGATTGTCTGCGGGGGTAAAGGTGGGAAGTTTCGGCCTCGTGCCCTGGGACCACCCAGACCGGATCCGAGGCAGAGCCATGTCCGCGGGGAATCCAAAGAGAAAACGTTGCACATCATTGTTCGGAGGCCCGCGCCTATTTCTTGGATCGGAGTTGGGCCCTCCTGGCGGCGCCTCCAGCGCCGCCCCTGGCGCGCCAAGTAGAAGGTTCTGCCGCGGATCCAAGAAATCCGTGCGGAGTTCCTAAAGTTCACGCTCATGCAATTGATCTCATCCGAGGGAATGCCGAGACCCCTGAGACCAGCGGATGGAAACAGCCAGTCTTCTCCCCCGAGCTTAGCGAGGAAGTCGCAGGCGCAGGAACGTCTTCGTGCTTGTTTGTTTCTCCTCCATGCTTGTTCGGGGGTGGACAGAACCCCCAACAGTGACACGTCGATTAGTGAATTGTCCGTTTTCGGTTCTCGAGAGGGCGCCGTGGCCGCTATTTTCCAGGCTAGCGCCCGCCAGGTTTGGGCCTCAGGTCGTTTTCACTAAACCACGTTTTACTAAAGGGGGGTCTGTCCATCCCCGATTGTTTGTTTCTCCTCCATGCTTGGTTTTGCTCAGATTTCGGCCCCTGGGGCTTGGAGCGGGCTGGGGGTCTGCGGCGGCCCAGCACTGGCTCAGGCCAGCAGGAAGGGCGGGCAGGTTCGAGGCATTGGGTTCGGCAGTGTCTTCGAGGCATTGGTTTCCGCATCTGTCGGCCGTGTTCGGGCCCCAGGACCGTGAGAAACGGATCCTGGGTGAAACATTGCGCCTGGATGAGCCCGGGAGGGGTCAGGGGCTGACTCCGAGCGGATTTGGCTGCGTCACCCCTCCTGTCGCCGATTTGGAGTCCCCGGTCCCCTCGGCCGCCTCCAGCCTCTGGGCTCGTCCGGGGCCGCGGGGGATCAGAGCATCTGATGGGCCTGTTTTCCACCACCGCCACCATAAGTTAGAGGGGGGAAGGAGGTGGAGGATGAGGAGGAGGAAAAAGAAGAGGAGGAGGACCCCCTCCCCCTCCTACTTGTGGTGGTGGTGGAGAACAAGCCCAGGACCCTCCTCTCGCAGGGCGGGGCGGAGCACGATCGGTCGCCATCGCCATCGCTCGGCAGGCAGAGCCGGACAGGTCAGGGCCGCCAGTTGTTGGGTGTGTGCCGTCGGGGGTCAGTGTTCGCCAGATGCTTGCAGCGGGAACTCGCGTCAGATTTCAGATTGGGTCTCGTCATGTTTGTTGATGGCCCCGTCAGGCCAACCCCGGCAGCCCTGACCCGAGTCTTACGTCTCACCGAACCTTGAAACCGCCGAGTGGGAAGGAGGAGGGCTGGAGAGGGGGGGGCGCGGCGTGAGGGAGTTGCAGGTGCCTTCCGTGCGGTGGCCGCGGATCGCCATCCTGCACGCTCTGTGGATCTCCGGGGCCCTGCAGCTTGGGTTCTTCGTTGGCGCTCGCGCGCTCGCCTTGGATGCGAGGAGGAAGAGGGGAGGATCCTGGAGGTAGGGGAGGAGGAGGAGGAGGAGGAGGAGGAGCAGGAGGAAGAGGCAGAGGAGGTTAAGAAATAGGAAGCGACTTGGCGAGGATTATCCCAGTGCGACCCTACCTAGGAGTTGGAGCATTTAGGAAAGCAACATCTACATCTACACCGATGCTAAGCTATGCTATGCTATGCTGCGCTATGTGCCTGTTATGCTAGGCTATGCTATGCTATGCTATGCTAGACCCACAAGCAACATCTACATATACACCGATGCTACGCTATGCTATGACTTGCATTGCTTGTGCTTTGTTTTGCTGTTGCTGTTGTTGCGTTGCCTTTGTGTTGCTGCTATGCTATGCTATGCTATGCTATGATATGCTGCGCTACGCTATGCCATGCTTTGCTATGCTATGCTATGCTATGCTAGGGTACGCTCGGCTGCGCTGCGTTATGATATGCTATGATATGATATGCTATGATATGATGCGCTATGCTATGATATGTTGCGCTATGCTATGCGATGCTATGCTACGATATGCTGCGCTATGCGATGCTATGACATGCTATGCTATGCTATGCTATGCTGTACTATACTGCGCTATGAAATGCAATGCTGTGCTATGCTATGCTGCGCTGTGCTGTGCTATGCTAAGCGATGTTATGCTTTGCTATGCTATGATATGCTGCGTTATGATATGACATGCTATGCTGAGCTATGCTATGCTATGCTATGCTATGCTTGGTTATGCTATGCTACGATGCGCTAATGCTGCGCTGCGTTATGCTGCGCTAAGCTAAGCTTGGCTAGGCTATGCTAAGCCAAGCTAAGCTAAGACAAGCTAAGCTAAGCTAAGCTAAGCTAGGCTAGGCAAAGCCAAGCTAAGCTTGGCCAGGCTAGGCAAAGCTAAGCTAAGTTCAGCTAAGATGAGATAAGCTAAGCTAGGCTAGGCTAGGCAAAGCTAAGCTAAGCTAAGCTAAGATGAGATAAGCTAAGCTAAGCTAAGCTAAGCTAAGCTTAGCTAAGCTGGGTGAACCAGGGGACGTAACTGGGGGAACCGCGGGGCGGATCCTGGGGGAACCGCCCGGGGCGATTTACACTGCCCGGCCCCTTTAAGATAGAGAGTAAGAACCCTTCGAGGCAGAGCCTAGGTAGACAAAAAGGAGCGAAGGCGGCGAGTCAGGTGGACGAGAAGGGGGTCAGCATGAGGAGGCAAGAGGAGGGGGAGCAGGAGCACCAGGAGGAGGCAGAGGAGCGGGAGAACGTTCTTCGAGGACTTTAGGGTGTTCTTCGAGGTTCTGCGGAGGAGGAGGGGGAGAGGGAGCACCAGTGTAGTTCCAAGACGCGCCAACGATGTTGCAACAAAACCCACCCTCAAAGTTCCCTCGTCGCAGGTCCCTATAAGAGTATATGTCCATTGCGGGAGGTGCCTCATGTGAAGACAACCGTCTGAGAATCCCCAATCGTGCCAAGACATTGTCTCTTGGCTTCCGGCGCCGCGAATCAACGTGGCTGTTGCGTCCTGGCAACCTTAAACCGTTCCAGAAAACCAGTCCTCGGACTCTCGGACTTGACAGCGCGAATCAACGTGACTGTTGTGTCCTGACAATCTTGACTCGTGCTAGAACGCATTTCCTGGGATTCAACCAGACGAATCTGTGAAACTGCCACCAAGTTTGACGACGAATGTGCGCGGCGCTCGGACGAGAGCCACATGTTGAACAGGAGCCGCCCTCCATCCTTGAGGCTGTTGCAGGCTTTAACACATGCGCGGCGCGAATGCGCGAACCACATTCGAAACGGAACCGCCCTCCATCCTTCAATGTGTTGGACATCTGTACGAATTACGAATGTGCGCGGCGCCGAGGAGAGAGCCACATTTCGGAGACGCCCCGCCCTCCATCCGTGAACCTGCTGGAATGTTATGATACGCACGTGCACGGCGCGAGGGCGAGAGCCATGTTTTCAAAACGGCCCGCCCTCCACCGGTGAACTTGTGGCAGACTTCCAGCTTGAATATCAAACACGGTGAGGAAGTGTCAGGTGGAAAGTTCAGCCCGCCCTGCCGACACGTCTGGGAGTGCGACAGGGGGGGAGCTATGTATAGGGAAACGGGACGGAGGCGGAGAATAAGGTGGAGGAGGAGGAGGGAGACCAGAAGGTGAGGAAGAAAAGGGAATGTCTTCTACTCATCCTCATGCTCGTCATCATCGTATTCGTTCTTGACCTCCTTGTCGTTCTTGGTTTATTGGCACATTACACCTCTTCCTCCTCAGCATTATCTTCGAATTGTTAGTAGCATGATCGTTATTAGTTGTGTCACCTTGAACGCGTCGTCATCGTTGTCTGTGTCATCTCTTCTATCGCTCTCTCTCTCTCTCTCTTTTCTCTCTCTCTCTCTCTCTCCATCTTAGTGTGTCTTGCACGTCCTCGTCCTTATCCTCTGTCTGCTCCTTGTCCTCCTCGTCTTCCTTGTTCCAGTCTCAGTACTTTCTATCCTCTCTGCTAGGTGTTCCTCTTACTCCTCGTCCTCCTCATCGGTGCTTTTACGTCGGTCCACCTGGCTGTGCAGCTACAGGACAAAGGCGAGCTGGACTGCCCGATAGACTCGCCCATGTGTGGCGATGGAAGGACAGAGGTCATTGCAGTGGTCATGGCCTTCGTTGTGAACCTCACGTCGTCCACCGCGCTGGGGAGCCTGTCAAGCACGGCTGCCGCCCGAGCCGCCACCGCGCTCTGCGGTGCGGGAACGAACGCACCTCCGGCTGCCTGCGGCACGCCAGCGAGGCACTCCGTGTGGCGGCCCTTCGGGCACCGCCCAGAGGGCAGTCATGTGTGACGCCTCTCGCCTACACGTCGGAGTCTCGAGGCTCTTTGAGGACCATTTGAGCCGTCGTGGGGCTCCAGGGAGGCGCCGGGGCGTCCAGGAAGCCTCGGGAGGGGGGGGGAGGGGGGAGGGGGGAGGCACCTGCGACATGGGGATGGGGGTCTCAGAAAACTTACAGTGCCCTTACTAGACAGCATTTGGCATCCTGCCAGGCCTCAACGTACCAGGGGGCACAGTGGCGGAATACACACACCACTATACATATACATCTTTATAAATGAATTGTACATATATAAGCACGTGCATACTTACATACATATATACATACATACGTACGTACGTACGTACATACATACATACAGCCATACGTCCATCCATACATACATACATACATACATACATACATGCATGCATGAATACATACATACATACATACATACACATGTATACATGCATACATACATACATACATGCATGCATGCATACATATATACATACATACATACATATATACATACATACATACATACACATACACACATACTTACACACATGCATACACATACATACACACATACACATACACATACACATACACATACACATACACACTCACATACACATACACATACACATACACATGCACATGCACATACATACGTGCATACACACATACATACACACATTCATACATACATGCATCGATGCATACATACATGCATACGTACATACGTGCATACACACGACCATACATGCACTTGTACTTATATGTGTATATAGAGGTGATGTGTGTATGGTCGTCCCCTGTAACCATGCATATTCCTCCTCAGCCGCGACTGCTTACGTTTCGTCTTCTCTCTCTCTCTCTTTCTCCCTCCCTCTCTCTCTCTCTCACTATCACATTGAAGATCGTTGTGTGCTTCCAGCTGTTCCAGCGTTTCCCAGAGACTACACCCATTGAAACACGTTGTGGGTTCCTGCTTTTCCAGCTGTTCCAGCTTTCCCCAGAGTCTGCCCCATTGAACAGCGCTGTGCTTGATAACCTGTCCAGCGTTCTCAGAGACTACCCATTGAAAAACGCTGTGTTTTCCAACTTGTCCAGCTTTGCCGAGGGACTACCCCATATGGGGTGGTGCCTGGGACAAGTTGGAAAAGCTGAAAAGCTTGAAACCACAGCGCTTTTCAAGAGATAATCTCTGGGGGAACTGGAAAAGTAGGAAACACTCGAAACACAGCGTTGTTTAAATGTGGTAGTGTCTGGGAAAGGTTGGAAAAGCTGGCAACGGTGAACACACAGCGTGTTTCAATGGGGGTGTAGTCCTTGGGAAAAGCTGGAACAGCTGGACAAGCTGGAACACACATCGTTGTTCAATGGGGATAGTCTTTTGAAACGCTGGAGAAGCTGGAAGCACAACGTTTTGCAATGCCCCCCTCTCCCCCCCTTCTCCTCTCCCCCTTGTCTCTATCCCTATATCGCTCTCTCTCTCTCTCTTTCTCCCGCTCTCTCTCTCCCTCTCTCTCTCTCTCTCTCTCCCTCCCTCTCACAATCGGAATCCTTTGGGAAGCACACCAAAGGGATTCTATGGGAAAGCCTCACAACAGGAAGCCGTTGGAAAACACCGCAACAGGGATCATTTGGACAGCCTCACAACAGGAGTCTTTTGACAAGCACCACAGAAAAATATTATATTGAACATCCTCGCAATTGGAACCCTTGGGAAAGCAGCGCGACGGGATTGCATTGGAAAGCGTCACAAGCGGAATCCCTAGGAAATATCCACACGCTGGATTCGATTGGAAAGTCTCACACCGAGAATATGTTGGAACATGCTACGAAGGGTTCCGAGTGGAACGCGTCACAACGGGAATCCTCTGGAACGCTCCACCAAGGGATTCTGTAGGACAGCCTCACTATCGGAATCCCTTTGCCGGGGTTTCACAACGACATTCTTGTCGTGGGGCTTCGCAATCGAATCCTTGTGTCAGGCATTCCAACGGCTTTCTGTTGCGGGGCTTTCCCACATAATCCTTTTGTGATGTGTTCCAATGGACTCCTGTTGTGAGGCGTTCCAATCGAATCCCTTCGCGGTGTGTTGCACAGGATTCTTGTTCTGAGTCTTTCCGTGCAGTGTTTTCTAACTGATTCCGTCTGGGGGGGAGAGCGAGAGAGAGCAGAGAGAGAGAAAGAGAGAGAAAATGAGGAGGTGAAACACATAGACGAGGGAGTGGAAGCGTTATGGAATTGGACTGAGTGCTTCGCAAATCTTCACAACAGGAGTCCTTTGGAAAGCACCACGAAGGAGTTCGATTGCAAAGCCTCACAACAGGAACCATTTGGAAAGCACCACAACGGTGATTATGGGAAAGCCTCATTACAGGAATCCTTTGGACATCAACACAAAGGTATGCCATGGGAAATCCTCACCGTTGGACTCCTTAGGGAGCACTACAAAGGGATTCCATTGGAACGCATCATAACAGGAAATCCCTGGAACACACCACCAATGGATTTTATTGGAACGCCTCACAACAGGAATCCTTTGGAACGCCCCACACAGGGATTCGATTTGAAATCCTCTCAATCGAAGCCCTTGGGGAAGCACCACACAAGGAGCACCACACAAGGATAGTGATTAGGGAACGAGAATCAGGAATATCCAGGAGAGGGGGCATACTGTGGAGAATATGGAGGAGAGGAATAATGAGGAGAATCAGGGGGATACTGAGGATAATACTACTGACGAGACTTGGGAGAGGCATGAGGAGGATAATGGGGAGGAGCAACAGAAGGAGGAAGCTGATGAGCGAGGGGGATATATATGTGTGTATATGTATATATGTATACATATATACATGTATCGATGTATAGTTGTATATTCAATTATACGTAGATCTATATGTGCACATCGATATGCATACATGTATCACATATATATGTGATACATATATATATATATACATACATATGTGTGTACAACTGTATGTGTCATTGTATGTTTATCTACATATATGTATACAAACATGTATGCATACATACATACATGCATGTACACATACATACATACACACATACATACATACATACGTACACACAAACACACATACATACATACATACATACCTACCTACATACATACATGCATACATACATTCATACATACATACTTATATACATACATACGTACATACATATATACATACATACATACATACATACATACATACATACATGCGGATGTACATAAAGATACATATCTTCGTACGCATATGAGTGTGTGCACTTATGCATATGTTCGTACATGTATGTAGCGCAGCACACATGGAGGATCCACAGCTCGACTTTCAACGTTCACTGGCCCGAGTGGTGTTTACGCACAGCCATCCAAAGGAATGCGCGTGAGCCGCTTCATCTGAGAAACCAAGGGCTAACAAAGCTGTGAGTCGTGAGATCGCGATTCGATGGACGGCCGCTGCACGGCAGAGTGATGCAGCCGCCGGGAAATTCGATTGATTCTCGGGCTTGCGCCGCACCGCCGACCCCTTGGGGGTGTAGTAGATGCCTGCCAGTGGGGGCCTCGTGTGGGCCTTTGGGGGGTCTGGTGGGCCTCCTGGGTCTTAGTTGCGGGTTTGATGCTGTTCGGATGGCTGATGGGGTCGCCTGGGAGGCGCGTCGGGAGCGTCATTGAGGCAGTTGTTGAACCTGTTGGGGGCCTCCTGGCCTCGTCTGGGGGCTTTTGGGGGGCCCTTTTGGTGCTCTCTGGTGGCCTCTTGGAAGCTTTTTGGGGTACTCTTGGGGGCATCTTGGGGACGGGAGCTCGAAATGTCCGTTCGGGCTCCCCCCCTAGGCCTCCCTTTGGGGCCGTCCTCGGGGCCTCCTCGGCCGTCTTGGAGGCTTCTGGGGCCGTCTAGGGGCCCTCTTGTGCCGTCGTGGAGCCCTTTTTGGGGGCCTCTTGGCCCGTCCTGGTTCGATCTTAAAGGCCGCTTCGACGTGGATCTGGATGGGCCTCGTGAGAGCACACGAGGCGAATTTGCCAAACATGCAGGTTCTCGTGAGGGAGTGGAACGATTTTTGCTCCTTGCAGGCCTCTTGGAACGCCCCGTGGCGACTTCCTGGAACGCCTTGGGGGCCGTCTGGGGCCAATCTTGGGCGTCTTGGCGCGATCTCTCGGCGACTCGTGCCCCTCTTGGACCTTCCTGAAACCATCTTCGGGCCCTCTTGGCCCGTTTTGGGGCCCCCTGTCACCCATGACGCGTGCGGCCGGTCCCCGGGGGGGACCCTCCAATCCACATCGACCCGACCGGGATCCCGGAGGTGGGGTTTGTGGAGAGTGAAGCATCTCACACGCCGATGAACCCCAAGGGGTCGGCGGATTTAGGGGCACTCGTTCCTTCCTCCCTTCCTTCACCCTCCCTTACACCTCATCCTTTCGTCTGCTCCGCGCCCCCGCCGCCCACTTCCCCTCGCTCCTCGTCGTCCCTGCCGCTGCCGCCGCACAAGCGCGGGTGCGGATTCTCGGGCGAATGCCAGGAATTGAGAGGGGTACCACCGCAGCAGCCAAAGGTCACCTCGTTCGTGATCAAGGACCCCTGCGCGGAGTGCAGGGATCCCACGTGTGTGATCTGCTTGGAGGACATCTCCGCGGGCTGCCTCGCGGGGAAGCTTACATGCGGCCACCTATCGGTCAGGCCGACGCCGCCGACGCCACGCGCACCCTCCCCCCATCGCAGGAAGGGCAGGCAAAAGGTTTGCAAATCTCCCGGGCCCCCATCGGCAAGCCCCGCAAACATGCCAGCGCAGCAGCGAGAGGTTGAGCTGAATACCCGCTCCAGTTCGGCGCCCTGCTTGAACCCGCGCCGACGTTGCAAAGCCCCCTCTGTGTCCTCCGTCTCGTTCTTCTCGTCGTCCTCTTTCTTCCGCCTCGTCTTCCCCCTCCTCCTTCTCAATGTTCCTTCTTGAAGGCCTATTGGAAAGGTCTTGTGTCGTTGGGGGATGTCCTCACAATCGAGGGGGGAACAACGGGAGGGGGCCAGCCAAACATCCACACGCGCCCGTACTCACCCTCGGCAAGTCAGAGAAAAGCAAACATTGGAAGAAAGAGCCGGCGGATTCCATGACGAGTGTGTTCGTGGGTGGTTGAAGAGGGCGAGTCCTGAGACTTGGTGCCCGATGCGCTGTTCCAGTTCGGCGGGTGTCTTCACGATAAGCAGAACGGTTGTTCCTGAAATGTTGGTAGTCTGAGATTGCGTGCGCCATACTAGTCCTATTCGACAAGTTGCGGCGGCTCAATTTAATCAAGTTTGCACGGCATCTTCTCTACCTTGCCGTTGCATCAGTGCACATCGGGCTTTGAGTAGTTCGTTTAATTCGAGGCGTCGTTCTCGCATATCCCTCTCCCTCTCTTGTCCATTTCTCTGTACCGTTTTTGTTTGGATTCGTGCATCAAGTAATGTTTGATTATATTTTGGTGGATACATATATAAATATGTATATATATATATATATATATGCATATATAGATATATTCTCATACGCACCTCTCCGAGGGAGTAGAGCTCAGAGGCGATTAATGCGTACGCGGGGCGCCGCGTCCGCGATGTTTCTGGCCGTTTCGCTAGGGACATCCTCGAAATTCTGAAAATCGGTGGCACCCCTCACGCAGATCGTGACGTCAGGGTCCAAAAACACATGGAAATTTCAACAGTTTGACATAAAACCTGCAAAAACACATGGTCATTTCAATTACTGTTGACCCCGATTCTCAGAGAATGGCGGTTTCGCCTGAAACATCCTCCCCAAATCCAGCCCCGACGTATCCTCTGCCCCGCCTCGGAGCCTCCTGGGGGCCTCCTGGAACCTCCTGGGGCCAGCCTCTTGGGGCCTCCTGAAGCATCCTGGGGTCTCCTGGGGCCTCCTGAGGCCGCCTGGGGCCTCCTGGGGCCTCCTGGGGCCACAGAACTACATGCACACACAGAGACACAAATCACGCCCAACACATCACACGCTAGACAAACATAACACACACACACAACACCTACAACCCACGAAAAGCACGCAAAACACATAGCACACGTCACACACACACACACACACACACGCACGCACGCACGCACGCACGCACGCACGCACACACACACACACACACACACACACACACACACACACACACACACACACACACACACACACACACACACACACACACATTCACAATCCTGGGGCCTCCTGGAGCCTCTTCTGGTATCCAAGTCGGGCCTCCTGAGGCTTCCTGGGGGGCCCTGGTACACACATCGCAAGGTGTGGCAACCCCACTTGCGCTCGAGTGCGACTTCGCTGTTGCATTTCACTCCTGCTTCAAATGCCCCTTCAGTTTTTTGTATGAGCCTGGGCACACACGTGCCACTTGTACACCGGGGGACGTGGCCGGGGGGTCCCGCCCAGGGACCTTTGCAGGGAATGGCGGGCAGGGGGCCTCACTTTCTTTTTGTTTTTATAAGGTCTCGGCCACCCGGAGCCACCAGAGCCCCGAGGGACGTGGCCGGTGGGGTCCTGCCCAGGGACCTCGGCAGGGCATGGGGGGCCCGGGGCCTTACTTTCCTTGTTTTTAATAAGTTGCCGGCCACCGGGAGCCACCAGAGCCCCGGGGGTCGTGGCCAGGGGGGTCCTGCCCAGGGACCTCGGCGGCGCATGGGGGGCCCGGGGCCTTACTTCCTTATGTTTTTATATGGTTTCGCCGGCCCGGGGCCACCAGAGCCCTAAGAGGTTGCAGGGAGCTCCAGGGGTTGCTCCTGTCTGGTGCCCCAGATCTCCCAGAGGTCTCCCATAGGCCCCCAGGAGAGCCCAGACCGTCCCGGTTCGGCCCCAGACGCTCCCAGCCTTGTCCCCGCAGATGGCTCCGCATGGGAGGATCGGCGCGCCCCAGTAGGGTCACAGAGCGGCCAGGGACGCTCCGAGATCCTTGCGACGCCGACGATCACCCCACGACAGCCCCCCGAGCGACTTCTTCGACACGTCATGCTTCCAAGAGGCCTCCCCGGAGGGCTCGCTGAGGCCTTGCTCTTCGTTTTTGTTTTTCAATTGTTTTTTCCCCACGCCTCAATCATCCAGCTTTTTCTGCATCCCCACGCTGCACGGAGGCCCAAGAAAACGTCCAGACCGATGTGGCTGGGGCCCCTGGGGCTCCCAACCGCGATCCAAGACGGCTCCGCAGGACCAGCGCCCCCAGGTAGGCTCCGCGAGCCGCCAGAGTCGCGTCCAGGCCTGCGCGACGCCGACGATCGCAGACAGCCCGCCGAGCGACTTCGTCGACACGGCATGCTTCCAAGAGGCTTTCCCGGAGGGCTCTTTGAGGCTTTATTCCGTGTTTGTTCCCCCATTGTTTGTCCACGTTTTCATTCATCCAGCTTGTTCTGCATCCCCACGCTGCACGGCAGCCCAAGAGGACGCCCTGACCGATGTGGTTCGGGCCCCCGGAGTTCCTCCCAACCGCGATCCAAGACGGCTCCGCGTGGGAGGACCAGCGCCCCCAAGTAGACTCCACGAGCCGCCAGAGTCGATCCCAGGCCTGCGCGACGCCGACGATCTCCCCATGACAGCCCTCCAAGCCACCGCGCCAGCAAAACAGGCTTCCTAGAGGCTTCCCGCAAGGGCCCCGAAGCTTTTTCCCAACGGTTTCTCCGGGGTTGCTGGCCACCCAGCTTGTTTGTTCCTCGACGGTACAAGCTCGTCCTAGAGGTCCCCAAGACTGCCCCGCTGCGGCTCCAGAGGCTCCCAACCGTGCCCCATGACGACACCAGAGGGCACCCCAACGGTTGAAGAGGCGCCAACGAGGAGCCCCGAACACCCCGACGCGGCCGATTAGGGCCACAAGGAAGGCTTGGGGGCCTTTGCGGTCGCCAGGGGCTGTCTCGACACTGCTGATTGCGTCTCGATGTCCCGCGACCGAGCCAAAGACATGTCGCAAAGCTCAAAGGACGGGGAGAAGAAGGAGGACGAGGACAAGGAGGAGGGGAACGATGAGGACGAGGACGGGGGGAGGAAGAGGAGGAGAAGGAAAAGGAGGAAGAGGAGGAGGTTGAGGGTGAGGACGAGGACGAGGACGAGGACGAGGACGAGGAGGAGGAGGAGGAGGAGGACTACGAGGACGACGAGGACGTCGAGGACGAGGACGAGGACGAGGACGGGGACGAGGACGAGGAGGACGAGGAGGACGAGGCGGAGGAAAAGGTGGAGGAGGATGAGGAATAGGCACGAGGGGGTGGGGGTGGGGGTAGGGGTGCCTCCTCCTCTGCGTCGTCGTCGTCGTCCTCCTCCTCCTCCGGGAGCCAGAGGGACACCACGGGCAAGCAGGTGCTGACGAGGGCCCCCAAGCACGAGGAGCAGCACGGCATGGTGCGTGCCGCCAAGCGCCGCCGCACCCAGCCGCGCGGGCAGCCAATGCCCGAGCCCGACAGGAGAGTCGACACGAGCCTGAGCATGGAGCACGACGACCAGGACGGCGACAGCAGCGGAGGCGAGCCGCCTCAGCGCGGGGCCACGGTGCTGTCGGCGGCGGCGCTCGCGGCGGCAGCTGGCAGCGCAGGCCTGGCGGGGGGCTCCGACGGCGTGACCGACGGCAAGGACCTGGCCCAGCGTGACAGCGCTGTCAGCAGGGGCGAGGCCGACCCCGCCTCGCCCCGCGGGGCCCAGCAGGGGACGGCGAGCCAGGCCAGCGGCGGTGGCCCCGAAGGCCTGGCGGGCGGCTGGGCAGCGCGGGTCACCCCGCGGAGCGGCCAGGGCTGCAGCAGCCAGGCCTGCCACGACGACGAGGACAGCGACGACGCGCCGCTGGTGCAGCCGCGCAGGCAGGCGGCACCGCGACGACGGCAGCTCTACACGGCGAAGGGCACGCTGGCTCGAGGAGGTGACAAGCGGCCCCGCGAGGCCGAGGCTCGGCAAGCAGCGCTGGAGGCGAGCAGCAGCCAGGCCGATGGCAGGACTGCCAGCCTGGACGGCATCGGCCGCCGCGTGGCGGCACGGCTCCAGCGTGAGCGAGGGCCTCAGCTCTTCATGCCCGACGACGAGGGCAGCGTGGTGGGCCTGCCGCTGCGGCACCGTGCGCAGTGGGTCGGCGGCGACAGCGCGCTGCCCTTCGCATGCGACCGCTGCGGGGTCCGCTGCAGGGACCGCGCCCAGCTGGAGGCGGGGCTGTGCCGCGGGACGCCTGCGGCCGTGCTGGCGGCCGACGCGTCGCACCGACTGATGACCATGGGCGACGTGGTGTTCTGCAGCGCCTGCGGTGCACGGGCGAGCGGAGGTGCGGCTGTCCTGCTGGCGGCAAAGTGCTTGGGCAAGATCGCCAACGCCACTGCGGGCACGAGGCTCAACAGGATGAAGGCGGGGAAGCACCCGATCAAGGGCCACTTCATCGGCGAGCCCGTCCAGCTGGAGGCGCGCCTAACGGAGGCCACAGCGGACGAGGTGCCGACGGCGGCATGAAGTTCGTGGGCGGCTCGCCGCCCAGCCTGGGCACTGCTGCGGTCGTTCGGCCTGCTGGGCGGCAGCGGGAGGGCGCTGGGCGGCGAGCGGCCCCTGGCGCGGCGCGGAGGCGGCCTGCGCCGTGCCGCGCCTGCGCCGAGGTGGGCTGGCGGCTGAGGCCGTAGGCCCGTGCCCGCCCGCGCGGCGGCGGCGGTCGGCGCCGTGCCGCGAGGGCGTGCCGCGCCCGTGGCGGCGAGGCGGGGGGCCGCCGCGCCGCTCGGGCGCTCGGGCGGCGCGCCGAGACAGACGGCCCGCCGCGCAAGTGGGTGCGCTCCTCCTCCTTCTCCTCATCCTCCTCCTCCTCCTCATCCTTTTCCTCCTCCTGCTTCTCCCCCTCTTTCCCTTGATCTCCTTCCTGCACCTCCTGCTGCTGCTGGTGGTGGTGGTGGTGGTGCTGCTGCTGCTGCTGCTCCTCCTCCTCCTGTTCCGCATCCTCCTGCTCCTCCTCTCCTCCCCTGCCCACCCCCATCACCCCCCTCTCGCTGCTCATCCTCCCCTGCCCTTCCTCCTCCGCCTCCTCCTTCTCACCCTCCTGCTCTTGCTCCTCCGCCTGTTCCTACTCTTGCACCTCCTCTTTGGATGCCGCTCCTCCCCCCCGGCCTTCCTCCTCCTCCTCCGCCTCCTCCCCTCTCCTGCTCCTCCTCCTCCTGCTCTTCCTGCTCCTGGACGCGGGGTCCTGGGGCCGCACTCTCGGGGCCGAGGAGGGGTCCAGGGATCGTGGTGGACTGCAGGGGCCGCAGATGAGTCCATAAACGTCAACGCGGGTCCCCGGAGCCAGGGGTCCAATTCCCAGGGTCTAGAATCCAAGCGATATTGATTCGGTTCGGTTCGGGTCTCTGCCGCGACCAATCCGGTTCGGTTCGGCTCGTCTTGGGGGGGACGCTAGTTCACGGCCGTTCGATTCAGCCTGGTTCACTCCAGGCAGTTCTGGAACCATCTTGCGATGAAGCATTGCGACGGAGGTACGCCAGAAAGGGGGCAGCACAGCACGAAATCTCCAAGGGCCCTCTGGAACGAGATCCGCTGTCGATGGCACTGTTTGCCGTGGCATCCCATGGCGCCATCATGCCGCGACCTGAACCTAAGCGCGCGCGTAGCGCGCGCGTGGTTCTGGCAATGATATAATAGTATATCGTGTTATGCCATATTATATTCTATTAAATTATATTATACTATATTATACTATATTGTTCTGGACTACGTTATAGTATTTCAGTGTATATAATACAATACCATATCATACCATATTATTATGTATTATATCATGTTGTGTACGGCCTCAGTATATTATAGTATAATATAGTTAATACATTATAGTATATGATAGAACATTATATAGTACGTTATTATATTATATTCTATTATATTATATTATGTTATCGTATGTGTATCATACCAGGCTATAGAATAATATGTTCTATTATAGTATATTATATCATATTATATCATATTACATGTCATTGTATTATATTATATATTATTATATTTAATATCATACTATATTGCGTTATAATAGTACGTATTATATTATAGTTTGTCAGTTTGTACTATTTTGTAGTATAGTAAATTGTATAGTATTAAATAATTGTATGGCTAGTACACTGTACTATATTGCCGTGTTTGGAAATATATCACATTGTATTAAGTTATATTGTATTTTATGTTATTATAGTATAGTCTACTATATGATAATATACTATATTGTAGTATACCAGGTTGCATTGTATGTGTTTTATAGTGTGTCACATTATAGGGAACTATGCAGTATAGTATAGTGTATTATCGTAGATCACGCTATATGATGTTATATTAACCTATACTATGGTATATTCCAGTCCAGTATATTATAATTTTGTGCACGCTATTGTTTATATGTGTATATGTATATGCCCCACATAAACATATACATATATCTATATATAAATACATACATACATACATACATACATACATACATACTATATATACACACTTTTACTTACATGCATTCATATACACATCCGAAGGGTTTCACCCTCTGCCGCCGCCCCCCCTGTTACTAGTGCGGGCGGCTGCGTGGGGGTCTCCTTGGGGCCTCTTGGGGGTCTCTTTGGGGCCTCTTTGGGCCTCCTGGGGGTCTCCTTGGGGCCTCTTTGGGTCCCTTGGGGGCGTCCTTGGGGCCCTTTGGAAACAATCTTTTGGATCTCATAGCGCCGACGAACGCGCGCGAGTGCATGTCGTAGCGCCTGGGAGCGCCCGGGATACCATGGGAACGCTGCTTGGGATCACTTGGGAGCGCCAGGGAGCGCCGGGGAGCGCCTGGGAGCGGAGCGCTTGGGAGCGCCAGGCCGCGACCCACCCCTGCGACCCAAGCCGCGACCCCTCCGGCGCCCGCGGCGGCCTCGCTGCGTTCACGGGGAAGGTCGGGCGCCCATGGGCCTGCCCTCGAGGCCCGCGGCCTGTCGGCGATGCTTTGGGCACAGCGACGAGCCACAACCATGGCTACCGTGGGGGCCCATGCCAAGAAGCACCCTGCTCTGCTCCAGGGTGCCCTGGGTCTCTTGGGTTCCGATGGTTCTGCTGTGGAAAGCGTGACGCTCCCACACAAAGAGTCCATGGACGTCCTGGGGTCTCAGGGTTGGGTTTCTCGTGGAAGGTTTCGTGTGGACTGGCCTCCACTGTAAGTGGTTTTCTCGAGAGGGCCCCTCGGGGGAGAACCCTCCGACCCCTACATGAGCACTTTGGCTGTGGCTGTGGTCGATTTGGCCGTCCGATGACGCCACATCGGCCACAACCAGCACGAGGCTGGTTTCGGTGTTCCAGCAAGTGTTTTGGCATGCGCAAGACTTCCCCCCAGAAGGTGTCCTCGGTGTGGTGGTGGTCGCCTGCTGTTCCCGCAGTCCCCCTTCTGCTCCTGTCCGCAGCTGCGGAGAGCTGTGCGCTTCCGCCTACGGGGAGGCTGAAAAATCATGTGCGGGCAGGGCCCGGCTGTGTTGCACGATTTGGGTTTCCGACCGTGTTTTGATTCGCCGGGCCGCGCCAGACGTGTTTCATTCCCAGGGCCCCACGCTCAGCGGCTGTTTGGTTTTTTTCGTACCAGGCATCGCCGGAACGATTGGTTGCTTTGAAGTTTTTCTTTCGGTCTGGGCATGGGCTCTCTGTGTGTGTATGTTTTGCAGGCCCATTCGAGCGAAGTTGTCCCTTCTCAAACCATTCTGGCCGCAGTGACTCCAGTCCTTCTCGTGTCCAACCTCCCCGTAGTACCTCTCTCTCTGTCTCTTTTTCTCGCTCTGGTTACTCCCCTCTTCCCCTCCCCCTCATGCGAGCACCGCTGTCCTCCTACATTGGTCGTTGCACATGGCAACGACTCGCCATACAGAGGTGTTGGCGTGAGACGCCGATCTGAAGCTCCGTTATGGAATGCCGCTCGATCGTCGCATCGCGGTTTTTGTTGAACGTCGGTTGACAAGAAAGAGGAGTCGAGGAGAACCGGGGGGGCATGAAGAGGGGAAAGCGGAGTGAGAAGGCGAGAAGGAGGATGGGGAAGCGAGGAAGAGGCGGAGGAGAAGAAGGATCATGAGCAGGTATTTGCATGACACTCCCAGTAGAATTCGCCTCTGTATTTTCTTTTGGCCCAATCGGCTAGTGCCGCGGCTGTCTGGTCTGTGGCGTGTCTTCCCCCGCGCAGGGTGTTGAGCGCAAAGCGTCTGTGTGGAAGCCCGATTCCTCGGGTCTCGCCCTCGATTATTGTATCGATACACGCCGGTCGTTGAAAGTAGGTATTTTTGGATTCCCAGATCCCAATCTACTTCAAACGCCTACCTACTTCAAGAATCGGCATGCTTTTGCTGTGTTTTGTTGTTATCTGGGAGGACCTGGACCCAATCCACTATATCCGCCTTCCTATTTCATGTTTCTACCTACTTCTTCCGACCGACGTGTATTGCATCGACACGAATTTTGTGTGTGTGTGTGTGCCTCGACCACGACTGCTGCGCCAGGTGCATCTTTTCATGCGCCGCCCTGTATCTAATCGCGCCGCACCGGCCTGGTGTCGGGGTCTCGTAGATCGGGGGCGGCAAAGAGGGGGGTGATGACTAGGGGGGGGGATATGATGGCGTGGGCCATGATATTTCCTCCGATTTCATGGCGCCTCTTCTTATTTCATTACGTCCCTGGCCCCCCCCTCAGGCAGCGCACATGCCGCCGGCCATGATTTGCGACCCCCCTCTTGGACGCCCCCCTCTTCGCCGCCCCCGAGTAGAGGAGGGGGGAGCAGCACAGTCAAGCGGGG
Source organism: Prorocentrum cordatum (assembly GCA_963575745.1). Classification (NCBI taxonomy): domain Eukaryota; class Dinophyceae; order Prorocentrales; family Prorocentraceae; genus Prorocentrum; species Prorocentrum cordatum. The sequence goes on along the minus strand of CAUYUJ010016002.1, from coordinate 94,671 downwards.
ACAGGGAACCGAACCCAGCCAGAGGCCCACACGTCCTCCTTTCAGGGGCAGGCCAGAGATATGTTTTTCAAACCCGTTGGTCGGCAGCGAGCGAGGGGGGAAGTGAGAAGGAGAAGGCCTTCTCAGAAGGCGGCGGGACTTCTCAGAACCCCTCGCGCCTTCTGAGAAGTTTTCGGCGTCTTCGGGGAAGGCGTGGAAAACATCTCCGTATGCCGGGGAACTTCCCAGCCTTCTGAGAAGGCCCGCCCCTTCTCGCTTCCCCCCTGGGCGCGCCGCCCAGTTGGACCCACACACCCCCTGCTACGACCCCCCGACTGCGGGGCCAGGGTCGACGTCCAGCCCTCGCCCAGGCCGCCGCCCGCTCGGCGGGCCCGCCTCTGCCACTCTGCGCTTGCCGGCTGGCACGCCACGCCCGACGTGTCCGATCGCGCTGCACGCCGGCGGCGCGCCCAGGAGAGAAGGCGGGGCGGGGCGGGCTTCTCGGAAGGCCGGAGGGCTTCTGGGAGTCCCCGGCCAGCCTCGGAGAAGGCCCGGCCCGCCTCTCCGTGGGCTGTCCGGGGCGATCCGGGCATCCCCAGGGCGCTCGCGGAGAGGCGCAGCCGCTGGAGGTCGCCCCGAGGCCGGAACACCGCCGGGCATCGACGGAAACCGCCCGCAAACTCCGCACCTCGAACCTCGAGCTTTCCCCCTCGGCGCGCCGCCGAACACTGTCAGCCACGCGCAGGGGGGGGGGAGGGGGGGGAGGGCTTCCTAGAAGCGCTCCTGCTTATCTTAGAAGGCGCGGGCCTTCTCCACAGATGCAGGGCCGGCGACTCCCACGAAGCAGGCCCCTCCGAAGAAGCCCTCCCCCCCTCCCTCCCCTTATGCGCGCCGCCAGCATTGGCCTGCGGGGACAGGCTCGACCCCCGGCCTCGCTCGCCCCCCGGGGCCGCCGCCCGCTGGGCCGGGTCCGCCGAGAGCGCTGGCCCGCGTGCGTGCCCGCCGGGCGCGCCACGCCGCGGGTCGGCGAGGCCCGTCGCAGCTCGGGCCTGCAGGCTGCCACGTGAGGCCTGCAGGAGTTGCCCCGCACGGCAGGCTCGTGGCGTTCGGGAGCGAGAGAAGGACGCACAGGTGCAGTAGTCCACGGAGTACGGAGTACGCATTGCGCAAATGTTCGTATAGCGCGGCCAGTCTCGCGGATTGAGGGGCAGCGTTCATGTTCATAGCTGGGCGCGTACGTCCTTTGTGGGCTCCCTAGGCTTGTCGACCGGGCCGGCGGCGTTCCACGTTGAACGCCGCGGGAGTCCCAGGATCGTTCGACGTGGAACGACTTGGGCGTTTCGGAAGCGGCCGACCGTCCAAGGATGAACGCTCCCCGCGGTGTCAGAAGCCGACGCCGAAGTCGGCACGACACGAACCTGACGTAACCCCGTGGCCGCTCCCTCCTCGGCCATGCGGCAGAGTGACCCTTTGTCGGAGTGACCCTTGGTGCGGTCCACTGGGGGTCCCCTGGTCGGGTCGCAGCGGCTTGCTTGGGTTTGTCCAACCCGCGTTCCCCCTGAAGCCGTGCGCCAAAGGTCACTCTTACCCAGGGTTCGGCGGCGAAATCCGAAATCTACCCTCGCCCGCCGAGAACGCCACGCCTCGGCGGCGAAATCCAAGTACCCTCGCCGATCAACGATTCGGGCAACTCGACAGGCGGCAGGGGGACGGATTTAATTTCGTCGAACACGTGGCGAAATCCGAACCCTGACCCCGCCCTGCATCGATTCAGGAGAATCGATGGTTGGTGGGGGCATGGTTGGGATGTCGCCACCTAGCGCTCGAACCAGAGAGGTAAAGGGCTCATCTGGGCGATGGATCCGCGAGCGATCATCAGAGGATTGCCGAGCAAACACAAGCAGCACAATCCGGGTCACGGCCAGGGCTTGAAGATAAACAGTCGTGCATCGAGCACGGGCCTTCTCAGCCTTTCTGTGGCTTTCTCCCTTCGTGCCCCCTTCTTCGCTGTCCTTCTCCTTCCTCCTCCTCTCCCTCCTCCTCCTCCCTTTCTCCTCCCCCTCCTCCTCCCCCTCCTCCTCCTCCTCCTCCTCCTCATCCTCCTCCTAGTCGCTGTTTGAGGTGCCCAAGAGTTGACCGACCGCACCTCACGTACAATCGTACACCAGCGATTCTGCGCCCACACCCGCAGGCCTCGGGGGCACGGGGGACTGGGGGGCCCGCGTGGCGAGTCCGTGCGCCTAGGCATGGGAATCTGCTACTACAACCCCCAGGAGGCAGCGAGCATCGAACGACTAGAGGACATCAGTGCCGAACTACACAGTTGGGACGTTATCCTCCTCAGTGGCACATGTAGATGGGCGGGAGCAGAAGCAGTGCAGCGACACTATCTCCCTAATCACTACGTGTTACAATTCGGTGCCCGCAAAGGGAAGTGGATCAACAAAAGCTGTGGCTTAACGATCCTCATCAGCCAGAGAATCGACGAGCGCAGCCTACGAGAGATCTACACCCCACCGACCAGCCTCCAGGGACGGGTTGCAGGAATTCGCCTCTCTACTAGCCAATACGACTACGTACTGTTTGTCTACGACTACGCCCCCACCCATCTCTCGTACTACGTGCCACTAGCAGACGCTATAACTAAATGGTTGGAGCAGCGTGTCGACCGAGTAGGCAGCCGTACGACGATCGTGATGGGCGGGGATGTGAACAGCGACTTTGGTTGCCAGCGAGATACCGACGGGACCATCGTGCGAAGTAGAGGACCGACGGTAGGAGACAGGGAACCCAGAATTGAGAACTCCAACGGCACGAGCCTCAGGACCCTGTGTCAGACCAGCGACCTCAGTATTGCTACCACTTACCACATCGCTGAACCCACCTTCTACGGGCATTCAGGTTAAAACAGCCGTATCGACCACATCGTAGTACCCACAGGGGCCCTGGGACTCATAAAAAGGTGTGAGGTCCTCCATCGGTCAGGCAAAAGGCTCCAACAGGTAAAAGTACGAGCGCACAGGGACCACCTCCCCATCGGCCTCACCCTCCTCGCCTCTACTACCACCACCTCCTTCCCCACGCGCGCCCGCCTGCAACAGGGGCTGTGCAGGGACGGCCTCATGGAATGTCTGCGCAGCGGCCACAAGAGGGAGATGCTGCTCACCGAACTCGACAAGGAGGTGGAGGAGGTGGATGGGGAGCAGTGGGAGAGAGCACTGGGAGCGGCGACGCCAGACGAGACCTGGGACCTTTTGGGGGGAGCGGCACGATCGGCCATGCTCAGGACCTTCGGAAAAAACGGCTCACCCGACGAGATCGACCAGCTTACGAAGCGAGCCAAGCAATACCGACTCGAACTCCTTAGACAGCGAAGAGCATTGCGACAGAGCCCCACTTCAGAACAGTGTGCCGACGACTACGACAGGGTACAAAACGAGCTGAAAGAGATCACAGCTGCGCTGAAGCAGGCTCGAGAAGGTGTAGAGAAACAAAGAAGGGCGCTCCTGGTCGAACGCATATGGGAGGCCTACGAAAAACGGAACCTCGCCGATATGCAACGACTACGTATACAGCACCAGAGGAACGGACGCGGGCCAAAGAAAAGGTACTACCGATCAGCCCGAACCCACTGGCCACGCGACTACTGGTATCAGGAGCTGGCCCACCCAGCCTTGGAAGGGGGGCCAGGAGCGCGGCCCATCGATGGGAACGCAGAGAGAGCAGTACACGAGGCTTTCGTCCAGGAACACATCGACCGACTGCCGATCGACCACGATTTACTTTTTCAGGTCGAGGCCGACAAGCGAGCGATGCGCAGGTACTGCCAGCGAGCCAGCAAACGACGGGCCTGGCCGCCTTGGGGCATCCCGATCGAAATGACATGGCTGATGATCGACCCCACCCTCCATCTTCAGGACCCAGCAGAGCTCAGCAGGCGCCTAGAAGAAAAGCGAGTTGCAGCTGCAGAGAAGAGGGGGGACGAAGACGAGCTTGCACACTACACGACATTGGGGCGATGCAAGAAGGGGAGGGAACTGCTCCGACGGATGGGGTGGACTGACGGTACTAGGTTGGGTCGTGTGCCGACGGCGACGGATGGGGCAGAAGGAACCGCCTGGGAGCAGCAATCCTATGCAGTGGGGAGGGGCAGGTTTGCAGGGGTAGGTGCTGACAAGATTGCAGATCACAGTAAAGGATACATGAAGTACCTCGATCAATTCCTTGCACAATGCCGAAGCTGCCAGGTTACCCCCTTGGACTGGCACCGATCACAAGCATTCCCAGCAGAAAAACACAACAACAAAGAGGGGATACTAGGGAAGCGTATGCTACACGTCTACGATTCTTTTGGAATGGTTTGGCACTCAGGCATCCACCTACGTGGCTCACCCCCATCACATGCACCCTGGGCCCAAGGAGGCCTCCCACACCGCTGTCGTGAAACCGCCATCCTCTGCGCACAAGCGGCCCAATGGAGAGCTGCCCAAGGGGGGGTGAGCACAATCACAACCAACTACGACGGCACCAACGCGTTCGCAGCCACCAACCGAGCCCTACTCAGAGCGGTTGCCTTCAGGCAAGCCCACGAGCACGATCAGCGCTTCGCCATGGCAGCAATTGACCACTCCACCCTGACGCTCGAAGCTGCCGACGGCACCGTCGAAGCTGAGAGCGCCACAGGCGCTCAAATGGGCTTCACCCTCTGCCCGAGGCAATTCAACGACGCATACAACCTGTACGTCACAAAATGGTGGGAACAAGGCCGCACGGACCCAGACCAAATTATCCACGACACGACCAACCCAGTCGCAGGCAACACCCACGACTTATCCCTCAACACGTTCATGGACGACATCACTTATGCGCAGACGATCCTACCCACATCGACGGCTGGCGATATTGAACAACAACTCAACAACAGCAACACCGAACGCCTTTCCCAAACAATTGCAGCAGGAGGATGGGGACTCAACAACGCCAAGACCAACCACCTACTATACCTAGTAGGGCAAGGCTGTTACGGGAAAACCAGACAACTCAGACGCAGCAAAACACTGCAGGGTCAGGCGTTGAGGGAGATGCGTGTACTTGGCCCTTACCTACCAGCTGGTCAGGGCATCGCAGGCGAGGTGGTGCGGCGTATCGCAGCCACCCGCGTCGCATGGCGACAATGCGGGATTTTCTGGACCTCTAAGGTACCCCGGCAGATAAAACGCATGATGTCCATGGCTTTCGTCATAGGTGCGGCCCTCAGCGGATTGCCAGCGCTAGTTCTGACAGATACCCACACGACAGCAATCGACAGTGTACTAGGCAAGTACCTACGGACGCTAGCGGGAGGAGCCATGTCGTGGACCAGAGCGGATGGTACAGTGAGGTGCAACAGTTTGCGACAGGTGTTTAGATATTGGAGACTCGAGCGCACATCCGTATCCTTATTTGTGCGACGCTTACGATGGCACCAGAACTGGTCGAGGCACCCTTGGGAGCACGGAGCAGTCATCGCAGCGGTTTTTGGGACATCCAGACTAGATGCAGCTCAGGGTATCCAGCGACTCGAAGGGCAGGGATTTGTGGGGCACTCCTCCACCCCGTGGGCACAGCAGTTTGCAGCCGACATGCAGGTGATAGCAAAGGTTGACGAGAGCATGGGATGGTATGCAGACAGGGAATCTGACCTTGCCATATTCGAACAGGGGAGTGCGGAACAAAAAAACTGGCTGCAAACCGACCCATCAATGTTGCACAGTTACGAGCGAAACTGGGACGTGCTTACGACACGAGATACGACGCTACAGGAGGAGGAGGGCAGGGAGGAGGAGACACTAAAACCCTACTGGTGCGATCATACGACGACGGGCGAACACGACACGGAACAGAGGTGTGGCATGCGCTTTGCGACATACGCAGCACTAGCTGGGCATCGCCGGGAGTCTCACAACATCCGACCAGTGGTGGCGCCCGTAATCGTCAACAACCAGTGCCCTTAGTGCAAGAGCACATTTATTAATCGTAAGGCATGTGTCGACCATGCGACCAGGGCTGTACACGGCCACGGTATTTGCCACCAAGACAGGTCGATGTGGTCCCACCCCATCTCCGACCCCAGCTCCCTCACCTGCCCGATCTGTAACCACGAGGCTCAAACTCTCGAGGAGTATCACGCACACATCCGCGAGCACATAGCAGGGCCAGAGTCGATCAGAGCGGCACGGGGAGAGGGAGCACATGTTGCACGGGGGCCACGGCGACTGGCGCATCAGGGCCAGCACGAAGAGAGGAGGGGGCGCAGCAGAAGGGCAGCGGCCCTCACAGCGCCCACACCTCGGCGGCGGCGGAGTCGGCTCGTCAGACACGCAGCAGTCGCAGCAGACGCCCCAGCAGCCGCCCCCCACACAGCGCCGAGGAGGAGGCGGTCGAGGACCCCCAGGAGGAGGCCGTGGTGGTGGCGGCGGCGGCCAGGTGGAGCTGCGGGACCAGCTGAGATTGCCCCAGAGGCTCACCCTCCAGAACTCGAACGAGATCCGCAATTTTTTGCATCTCACGGGAGAGTTCTGGCTGACGCCGCTCGAGCCAGATTGGGTGCAGGCGCCGATGGAGACAGGCAAAGAGTACGGACGGAAGGTGAAGCAGTTGGGCAAGGGGCACGGCCTCGGCCCACCGCACGGCCAGGTAGCGGCGAGCCTGGTCGAGGAGATCGTGGCGGTGCTCGACTCAGAGGAGCAGAAGCTCGACGCGTCCCTCCTCCACGTGAGGCAGCTCCTGAAAGAGTTCATGAGCCAGCTCGGCGAACCCTGGGGACCAATCTTCATCACGGAGGTCTTCTTGCAGTGCAAGATCCAGGAGGCGCACAACAAGACGGGCGAAGGCGTGGAGATGGACATCAAGCAGTGCAAGGCCAAGCTCATCTACACGATCAACACGGCGCCGAGCTTCAGGGCGGCGCTGTACGACCAGAAGCTCGAGCAGGAGCAGTACGACAAGATCTCGGGCTTCAAGGGGGACATGTTCAAGCAGGCACTGGGCCACGCGCTGGCGCACCTCGGGGCCACAAAGAGCCGCTCAGGGGGCCCGAAGACGGGCCTGGAGAGGGCCGTGGAGGCGCAGCTCAACAGGAGGTGAGCCAAGGCACGCCTCAGCCTAAGCCCAGCAGCTCGCCCCGCCGCGAGCGAGAGAGCCCCGCGGGCCAGTCCCCACCAGGCCCGCAGCCCAGCGGCGCCGCCAGCTCGATGTCGAGCAGCGCTCCCGAGTCACGCCTCAACTCCACGGGGCGCCCTCGTGCCTGGCCACCATCATCACCGCCAGTCACCCGAGAGGAAAAAATCGCACAGCAGATCAGCACAGACCATGTTCGTATGACGAGTCTCAGGAGCCAGGCCGAGCAACGCGGAGGCCAGATGGCCTACCTGTATCGGATGGCTACATACTATCGGGACATACGGCCAAGGGACTACTACCAACCTATGGCGAAAAAAAGGGTGACGGCGGACCTTCTACTTATCCAGCCGCCACCCTTCTATTACACGGGCTCCCACCACCTACGCCCCCCCCTCCCACCAACTCCCACCTCCAATTTATTATTCCTCAGGCTATCAGCTCTCGACTAGTTCCACTCGCAGTCGAATTCTTTTCCGCACGAGGCTTGTCTGTCAGATAGTATTGCGGATGCCCGCTCGGAGCCGACGTATTCGCGACTTCGTACCGGACCTCGTACAACAGAACGACAGTACATGCTACAGAGTACACGCTGCGCATTACAAGGGGAACATCATGCACAGGGAACTATCACACCACAACATTCAGCACAGCCATGCGATTGTGATCCGACCACGGTTCGACCTCCCTTCCTCCGCTCAGCCACATCCAGCCTTAGTCAGCCTTAGTCATCATAGCTGCTACCTCCCTCGACTCTCTGCGCGATAGAGGGAGCGAGGAAGAATCGCACACTAAGGACAGGCCCAGGATTCCGACTCCAGCGAACGACCGAGCCTACGCCTACTCCTACACCAAGGCCCCCACTACGGTTCCTTACTGCCCCAACCCTTGGGAACTAAGGAAACGACTACATTACCTAAGGTGAACAACAGTAGGCGGGGTCAACTAAGGTAAAACGAGGCCCAGTACCCAGTCCGACATACTACCAGCGGACATTTACGACTCGAGCTTTCTCGCGACATCCAGGGCTTGCTTTCCTCGCGGACTCACGACCAGGGCAGCGATGGCGGCGCAGGCGACCATGGCGGAGCAGAAGGGGGCGACGGAGCAGCAGCCAGCTGCAGCTGAGGCCGAGCTCAACCCGCAGCCCACGATAGTGCAGAAGCCGCACGACAGGGGGGGTTTCGGAGTGGCTGACCAGGTCGCGGGCGCGGCGGCGCACAGGCTGGAGATCGCGCACAACGCACTCCAGAGCACGCCCGAGGCGTTCAAGGAGGCGACCAAGCACAGCGAGATGGCACTCCACGTCCTTCCTGAGCAGAGGGAGAAGGTGGTGACCACGCTTGGGCGCATGAATGGCAGGAGCCTCAACCCACATGAAGAAGCTGAACGCAGCCAAGCAAAGCACTACCTCAAGGAGCAGCTGCGCGACATCCACAACGCCATCAGCGCGGTGAGGAGCGCGATCGGCATCACGGGCGACAAGCTCGGCAAGATGGTGCACGGGCCGACGCCGTGGGAGCTCGACTACATGAGGCGCCAGGTTGACGAGATCGACCACACCTACACCCGCTGGACCAAAGGCCCGCACGGCTACGCCTACGACGAGGCCTCCTTCGACACCCAGAGTGCGACGGCAGCGACGGCGGAGACGGAGAAGCAGGATCTCCTCCAGCCCGCGCGCAGGCCGCCATGCCCGAGTCCGAGCAAGAGCGTGCAGGGCTGGGAGAACCGCGGTGCGGTGTTGTGCGGTGAGGCCAACGCCCCAGCCGCCGCTACTAAGGCCGACACTGGCGCAGCGCAGAGCAGGGATGTGAGGCTCTCGTCGCCAAGGGCAGCAGCAGCGGCAGGCTGGGGCATCGGGCAGTAGTGAGCTGAGAGCTTGTCCCATCGCATCAGGCCTTGTTCTCCCCTTTTTTTTTTTTTTCTCTCACTCCCTCAGCGGGAGCATCGCAGGCTCGGCAGCATAGCACTCAGCGCGCGGGCCAATGCGGCCACGCAAATCCATATCAGCCGAGACAGGTGCAGGGTAGGGGGATGCACAAGGCCGCCCTTCTCTTTTTTTGTCTCTCTTTCTTGCCGCCTGGAGGGAGTGGTGGGGGGAGGTGGGAGGAGTGGGGGAGCGAGGGTGGGTGGGCTCTCAGCGGCGGGGGGCGCGCCCAAAAGAGAGGCAGCTCCCCTCCGCCTGCAGCAGTACAAAAGCCTAGCCGAGGCAGGGTCCCCCTGCTAGCGAGGCTCGGGGACCACGCCTCAAGAGAGGCGGGCCCTGTCGCCTCAGGCGCCCCCCCCAAAGCAAACGGGTGGGCTCGCATCCATATTTTTCCCAGGGGTCGGCATGCCTGTCGGTAGGCGAAGTTGACAGACCCCCAAGGGCCTTATCCTTATCCTTATCCTCCTCCTCCTCCTCCCCGCCACCCCGCACGTCCTGGCCGAGGATGGGCGCTCGTGTCGCGTTTGTAGGTCGTGTAGTTCGAAAGCGGAGCTGCGGGTCTGGTTAAAAAGTGAATGTGTGCTTTTAGAGGCTGTCGACGGTAGGGTGCTGGGGTTCCCTCGAGGGCGACGTTTACACATCGCTGGAGGTTGGGCCCACCCCTCACACGCTTTATAGTTTCACGAAGCGCTTCGATTGTGGTCCTGTCGCACATGTGGCTATTACGGTCAAGACCAGCTCAGGGGTCTAGCAAAGCCTTGCCTTTCACCCATATCGAAGACGCGCCGCGAGTATCTAGATATCATCTCTCGCGGTGAGTTTCCCAAAGCCTGAGCTCAGCCTTTAAGTCACCCTTGTGGTTGCGGAAATCCTGGAAGCCCTGCTCCTCCTCCTTCCCCCTCCTCCCGTTGCCCCTCCCTTGCTCCCGTCCCGCCCCTCCCCAGCCGCCTGAAGCGGCAGCGTCTCGGGGGGGCGGAGAGGCTCCGGCAGGGGACGCCTCGACTCCCAAGCATCGCGCCCCTGCCTCGCCGAGAGGGGCCCCGATCGCCCGCCTCGCCCAAGACCGCACGGAGCCTCCGTCGCCGGGAGGGAGCGAAAAATAAACACACGGACACAAGTAATCGTCGGTTCCCAGGAAAGATGTGAAAGTATGGGCAGTGGGGGGGGGAAGACGAACACCAAGAAGATATGAGAAAGTATGGCGAATCCTGGGATTTGTGTGTATTGATTTTTGTGTCCCAGGGCCCCTTCACATCGGGAGTCCATCGGCGCTGATTGCCGACCCCCTCACATCCCCCATCCCCTTCCGAGAGAAGTGTGCTCTTGCCTGCACGTGCGCTTGCAACGCTCCAGCCCGTCGCCCCTTCCAATTGCCAGGAACACTGATGTCCTCTCTGGCTCCTTTCTTCTATCCGTTCCGAAAGGGCGCTCTCTGAGCAGAACCCCGAGGAGGCGCGCGGCCGCGGCGTCGAAAAGACGGCCCAAGAAAAGCTCCGAACGGCGTGATGTAACCAGGGCGGCCCAAGAAGCTCCGTAGCCATTTTGGCTCGATCAAGTTTATCGTACGTGACGTCGGGATAACTTGCAACCCGCATCTTCTGGAATGCTCCATCGCTTCGCACATATACTCATCGGATCGGCCATGCGTGCAATGTTGTGCATTCTCATATGTACGTCGGCATGTGATGCGCGATTGCGCTCACATTCAAGCAGAACTACTATGTCATGTCGGGCGTGATGCTGATCAGCACCATGGCTCAGTGCAGACCCGCTGACAATCCCCCAACCGGTTGGAGCTTGGCTAACTTCTGCGCGACACAATCACCATGCCCATTGGTTCTTGGCTGCTGGCATTTCAACCTCGCGCAGGTTGCCGTTGAGGAAGTTGTCAGGAATGGCTTGACCGTGTCTTGTGATGCGACAGCTATTTACGGCCGCTTCAAGATAGGCGACGTCGCCACGCTGATCGCTGCCTTCGGCGCGATTGCCGGCATGGGCACTTTTGTGCGCCGCGGGCTTGCGGAGGAAATTACATGCGGCTAGAATTGGAGCAACGCGTGCTACGACGTGACCATACCGGGAGCAGAATGTGACGGTAGCATCCACCGACGACGTGCTGCGGGGCGTCGCGACGTGGCCCACGCCGGGGCTTCGACCACGAACCCGACGCCTAGCCCGAAGTTGTTGCCGACGTCCTGTCTGACGCCCAACCCGACGCCCACCCAACCCGACCTGCAGGCGCACGGAGATCCACACAAGGTCGATATTCGCGGGCAACGTTTCGACATCCAACGCCTTGGCAACTATAGTGTTCGATCGACGTCCCGACGTACAGCAAGAGCGCCCTGATGCTCGTGCAGGCCAAGGTTGAGCGCATCGGCAAGGCGTGCGCCGGCATGCGCATCACGAGGATGCACATGACGGGCAAGCGGCTGAATGCAACACAGCAGGGCGGCTTCGACTTCTCGCCCGGCAGCCACGGCAAGCATGCGAGCTTTGGTTGGCGGACATTCGGGAAACTCGCCATCAAATTGGTGAGCGGAAAAGCGGCAGGCGGCGTTCGCTACCTGAACATTCTCGTCCGTGATTTGACGAAAGTAGGGGGTCAATTTTGCGAGGGCGATCACACGGCAGCCGCGACGCCCGATCGGCATGCGACAGGGCTCTCAATTTGAACTGGGCGGCGCGCGAGTAGGCCCCAGCGCTTCGCTCGGCCGCGCCGCTCGTTTCGGACACTTGTCTCAGTGATCGCCGCGTGCACTGCAATCATAAGCTGGTGAATGCGCAGGACTGTTGCCGCAGATATGCGGCTCATACGAGCCACCAGGGACGGACAGCATACAAATACCATGATGTCCCCCGAGAATTCAGAAGGAGCCCAGTGTGGCGTGTGAAGACGCATGTAACATTGATGTTCTCCAGGCTTTTGCAGGATATGCTCTGACATCATAAGTCTTGTGGTGTACGCAATCATTGTGATGTACATATGCAGTGTGCTGTGCACTCGCGTTGTGGTATACAATGGCATCGCGGGGTGCACGGTCACTGTTGTGTACCCAAGCAGGGGTGCCTTATGGATCTACGAGTCAATTCGCGTGCTCGAAGACGTATTGCGGATGCAAGCTCTGTTGGCGGGCTTGCGAACAGTGCCATGCAAATGTGGATGTCGCGAGGATCGCAAGCGTCATCTATGCTCTCGCAAAATACCGCTTCATTTTTCGGAAAGATGTAAACCGGAGGGGCAGGACGGGGGGCGTGGAGGTGCACGAGGAGGACGGAAAAATAATGGCGAGGGAGGACGGGGTGGAGGAGAAGGAGGAGGAGGAGGAGGCGGAGGAAAGGATCCCAGAACGAAAAGAACCCAGCTGACGGAACGTAGCAGATGCGGTGAATTGCGATTGTGGGCGGGGTCGCCAGCCGTGAGGCTGAAGTCCGCGCGTCTTCCATATGCTCACGGCCCACTCCGCAGGCCCCCGTATCTTGAGGTGAGGAGGAGGAGGAGGAGGAGGAGGAGGAGGAGGAGGAGGAGGAGGAGGAGGAGGAGGAGGAGAGAGGAGAGAGAGAGGAGAGGAGAGAGGAGAGAGGAGAGAGGAGAGAGGAGAGAGGAGAGAGGAGGGAGGAAAGAGGAGGAGGAGGAGGAGGAGGAGGAGAGGAGGAGGAAGGAGAAAGAGAAAGAAAAGGAGGAGGAGGGAGGGGGAGGAGGGAGGAGGAGGAGGAGGAGGAGGAGGAGGAGGAGGAGGAGGAGGGAGGAGGAGGAGGAGGAGGAGGAGGAGGGGGAGGAGGGAGGAGGGAGGAGGGGGAGGGGGAGGGGGGAGGGGGGAGGGGAAGGAAGGAGGGGGGGAGGAGGATGAGGGAGGAGGAGGAGGAGGAGGAGGAGGAGGAGACGAAGGAGGGGAGGAGGAGGAGGGAGGAGGGAGGAGGGAGGAGGGAGGAGGGAGGAGGGAGGAGGTGATTTATGAGGGTCCCAGGGGCCCGAGACCGAGCGAGAGCGCTCGGCTGGAACAGAAGCGAATCGCCGGGATCTCATGGGGGGGAGAGGCGCCCGCCGCCCTCCGAGCACAGCGAAGGACCACGACCACCACTACGTGGATGCTTCGGGGGAGGGTCCACCGACCGTGGCATGAACATTCTGGTTGTGGTCGATCTGGCCGTCTGGGTCGCGGTTATGGTCGATCTGGCCGTCTGGGGCGCCCACACCGACCACAACCAGTACAGAGCTGGCTTCGGTGTTCTGACGATTGCTGACATGCGCAAAACATCCCGCTGGGTGTTTCCTTGACGTGGTCGTGGTGGCTTGCTGTCCGCGCCCGCCGGCCCTTAGTAGCTGTGTGACCAGTCCCGGGGCCTTGGCGAGGGCCCCTGAAGGCCAAAACCGGCCAAAAACCTTCCGCCGTGCTTCTGTTCACGACGCGAGCATGTCGGGGTGGGTTGGTACGGCCGTGCGAAACATCGAAACGCCAGGAGCTCAGGGAAAGAAGCGGAGCCCGCCGCCCGCCTCCTCCTCCTCCTCATCCTCCTCTTTTTCGTAGTATTAGTAGTATTATTCTTAGTGATAATATTCCTCCCTTAGTATTATTATTGTTCCTCCTCCTCCTCGTCTTTCTCGACCTCCTCCTTCACCTCCTCCTCCTCCTCCTCCTGCTTCTCCTCCTCATCATCATCCTACTCCTCTTCTCCCTCCTCCTTCTCCTCCTCCTCCTCCTCCCCCCTCCTCCTCCTCCTTCCTCCTCCTCCTCCTCCCTCCTCCTCCTCCTCCCCTCCTTCTCCTCCTCCTCCTCCTCCTCCTCCTCCTCCTCCTCCTCCTCCCTCATCCCTCTCCTTCACCTTCTCCTTTCCCCTCCTCTCTCCCCCCTCCTCTCCTCCTCCTCCTCCTCCTCCTCCTCCTTCCCTCCTCCTCCCCTCCCCCCTCCCTCTCCTCCTCTCGCCTCCTCCTCCTGCACCTTCTCTTCCTCCTCCTCCTCCTCCTCCTCCTCCTCCTCCTCCTCCTCCTCCCCCATCCTCCTTCTGAGGATCTTGGGCGAAGAACATATCCGTATCCGCGGTCTCGCGGGCCGGGCCCCTGGGCCGCGACCACGCGGATGTGGGGCGTGGTCTCGCGGGTGCCCCGCGACCGCGCATCCGTGGGATCGCTCTCCCAAATTCTAGACGCTTTGCGTAACCCCACCAGCTCGACCCGCTCTCTGGAATCGTCCTTGGAGCCGCAGATCAAAAAAAGTAACCCCACCAGCGGTGCGGTCGGCTGTCGACAATGACGGCTGGATTCGCAAATTTACAATGTACCGCGCCCCGGACGTTGTGACCGCTCCCTGGGCTTTTCCTTGGAGCCGCGACCAAAAAAGTAACCCCACCAGCCCGTCCAGAAACGTTGCCCAGAGGAGTTGCCTCGATCAGGGAAGTGGGCAGCACGCAGAGGAAGGGTCCCCCAGTGGAGGCCTCTGGAACGTCTTGGGGGTCTCTTGGCGGTCCCAGAGTCCTCTTGGAACGTCTTGGGTGCCTCGGGGAGTTTCCTAGGCCCTTTTGGGGGGTCTATTGGGAGCCTCGTGGAGACCCCTTGGGCGCCTCCCTGGGGCCTCCTGGGGCCTCCTAGGCGCCTTTTGAACCCTCTTGGAGCGCTCTTGGGAGCCTTGGAAGCGCTCTTGCTTGGAGGACATCGATCAAACAAGAGGGGAGCTTCAATTAGGGATGCCTCCCCGAGAGGCCAAAATGGGGCCAAAACCTTAGTAAAACAAATGAGTTTGGCTTCCTCGCCGAGGTCGTTATGGACTGGACGCCCTGACACCTCGCAACCAGCCCCGTCCTGGTCCAGGGGAGGGGGGAGGGGGAGGGGGGGAGGGGTCAAGAGTCACTCCCCGCCCGCAAGCCGTATCGCTCACTCCCACCCGCCCTCCCAACACATACGTAGCACCCGAGCTTGGCCCGAGCCGCAGCATATGCAGCAGTCGTCTTTGGATGGGCAGCTACTGGGGGCGAATCCGCCGCCGCCGCTGCCGCCGCCCGCCGCCGCCGCTGCCGCGCCGCCGCCGCCGCTGCCACCGCTGTCCGCCGCGCCGCCGCCACCGCGCCGCCGCCGCCGCCGCCGCCGCCCCCGTTGCCAAATCGCCGCCGCCGCAGCCGCTGCCGCCGCAGTCGCTGCCGCCACCGCTGCCGCCGGGGCCGCCACCGCCGCCGCCGCCGCCGCCGCCCCCGCCGCCGCGACTGCCGCAGCCGCCGCAGCCGCTGCCCCCGCCGCAGCCGCCGCCGCCAAGTACCTTGTATTGTTGTTTGACAGGGATGGTGGGGGGGAGGCCGCATCGGGTTTGCTGCGCATGTTCAGAATTTGGAGACAGAGTGTGCTTTGTATGGGTTTTAACACGGGGTGGGGGCAGAGTGTGTGTTTGTATGGTTGTTTAGAAGGGATGGTGGGGGATGCCCGCATGGACCTGGGTTGGCTCCCAGTCGCCTAGGGGAGGGGGTGTATACTAATAGGGAACAGAGATCAAGCTACCCACCCGTCCGCAGGCCGTCTAGCTCACTCCCACCCGCCATATTGACACATTAGTAACACTTGAGCCTGAGCATGGTCAGCGGTCGTTTGTAGATGGACAGCTATTGGGAACCAAAGCCGACCCCAGGTGCGCGAGGCTCGGGCGAGGTGCGCCACGCGTGCCACGCCAGGCACCCCTGGGGCCCGAGCGTGCCGGGCACGCCTGGTGCGCCAGATGCGCCACGTGTTCCGAGTGCGCCAGGTGTGCCGCACATTCCAGCCGCGCCAGGTGCGGCACGTTCGGGGCACGTGCAGAGTGCGTCAAGTGCCCCTGCGCACGTGACAGCACACATCGGGAAACATGTCGGCCCCCACCATTTTGTCGAAAGCCAATGCCCATTATTGTGTCTGGTGGGCCTGCGCACAGCAGGCCATGCGCCACCACCCCCGCCGTCCCTGTCAAAAACCATTTGACAGTGATCGCGGGGTGGCCGCGCACGATCCAGATTTAGCCGCGAGGTGCAGTTTGATTTTTTGTGTCAGGAATGGTAGCCCTGCGCTCAGCGGGAACATGCTGACACCCCCACCGTCCCTGTCAAAAACTATTCAAAGTGCCCGCGGGCCTCACGAAAACGACTCAAGACTTTGCCCCAACATGTACTGTGTATTGTTTTGTTGACGGAGGGGGCGCATCGGGTTGGCCGCGCCCGCGCATGCTCCAAATGTGGAGGCTGAGTGCGTGATGTATTTTTTTTGACAGGGATATTGGGGGGGTGGCCCGCATTTGGTCGTCATGGTTCTGGGTTGGCCGCCGGCTGGGTGGGGGAGGGGGTGTATATCAATAGGGAACAGTGATAAACCCCTCCTCGAAGGGCCTCTCTTGGGGCGCCCTGTGGGCGCTCTTGGGCGCTCTTGGTGCCGTTTTGGCGCTCTGTTGGGCCCCTCTCGGGGCACTCTGGGGCCATTAAGGAGCCATCTTGAAGCCTCGGAAGGCTATCGACAGCGAAGGGGCGACGATGCACAATTGATTGATTTTCTCTAGGTTTGTGAAGGATGTTGGCCTCTTGGGGGCCTCCTTGGGCAGCTCTTTGGCCACTTGGAGCCGCCTTGGAGCGTCTTGGGCTTGGGTGCCTCGGGGAGTTGATTGGGGCCTCTTGGGGGTCTCTTGGGGACCTCTTGGAGGCCTCTTGGGGCCTCCCAGGCGCTTCTCGGGAGCCTTGGGAGCGCTCTTGGTGCCATCTTGGAGGACATCGATTAAGCAAGAGGGGAGCTTCAATTAGGGATGCCCCCCCAAGAGGCCAAAATGGGGCCAAAACCTTAGTAAAACTAATGATTGTCGCATTCTCGCCGAGGTCGTTTTTCCCCAATCAGTGCTTGCACTGAAGGGGTCCTCGCGGATGTTGAAGGATTTGGCGAAAGTGCCTCGCCGATTTTGGTGGCACGCTGGGTTCCCGGGTTCCCGGTTCCGGGTTCCTTGGCTCCCGGGTTCCTGGTCATTGGTTCCGGGCCGATAGTTCACTACCGATCTCTTTGTCGAGTTCATTACGGATCTCATTGGTTCCCGGGTTCCCGATTCCGGGTTCTTGGGTTCCTGATCATTGGTTCCGGGCCGATGGTTAATTATCGATCTCACTACCGATCTCATTGTCGAGTTCACTACGGATTTCATTCAATGTTCCCCAATCAGTGCTGGCACTGAAGGGGTCCTCGCGGATGTTGAAGGATTTGGCCAAAGTGCCCCGCCGAGTTTGGTCGCACGCTGGGTTTCCGGATTCCCGGTTCCAGGTTCCCGGGTTCCCCGTTCCAGGTTCCGGGCCGATTTCGGAGAGCGGCGAGGTTCCTGGGTTCCCGAGTTCTTGGTCGATTTTCTTATCGATCGGTCTCACCATCGATCTCATTACCGATTTCTCGATCGATCTCACAATCGATCTCATTATCAATCTCACAAGCGATATCACTAGAGATCGCATGAGCGATCTCACGATCGATCTCACGATCTATCTCATTGAATCGATGTCATTCTCGGTCTCACGATCGACCATACAATCGTCCTTCTATCGATTTCACTATCGATCTCGTTATCGATCTCACAATCGATCTCAAGATCCATGGTATCAATTTTCAAATCATCCACTGATTGGGGTTTCCTCAGGTGTAATGGACGCCCTGACACCTCGCGACCGGCCCCGTCCAGGTCCAGGGGAGGGCGTAGGGGGAGAGGTCAAGCTTCCCACCCGCCCGCAAGCCGTCTCGCTCACTCCCACCCGCCCTCCCAACACATACGTAACACCCGTGAGTCAGCATACCGCGTAAGAACGCCGCAGACGCCACGGGTTCCAGATGCACCAGACCCTGCAGGCCCAAGCGTGCCAGGCGCGCCCGGTGCGGCACGTGCCCCACGTGCGCCTGGTGTTCCACGTGCACCCCAGCCGTCCCTGAAAGATGCCCATGCAAAATGGTCGCGGGGCGGCCGCGCATGCTCCAATTGTGGAGGCAGAGTGCGTTGTGTGTTGTTTTTTGAGAGGATGGTGGGGGGTTGGCCCGCATGGGGTCGTCATGGTTCCGGGTTGGCCGCCGGCCGGGTGGGGGAGGGGGTGTATAATAATAGGGAACAGTGATGAACCCCTCCCCGAAGGGGAAGACGGGCAGATGGAAGACAAAACAACCTAGGCCACACACGCCCTAAAGGGCTAGTGGGATTCAGACCGCGAGCCTCGGTTCTGTTCGGTCGGTTCCCCCCGCCGCTGGTGTCTGCTCTGGCCCTCGCTGCGTCTCGGTGTTGGGCCCTCGGCGTCCCCCTCTCGTCGCTGTGCGTTTCTGCCTGGGCGTTAGCGCTTGACTCTAACCCACGTCCAAAACAACAACAAGAAACGGCCTGGCTATGGATACATATGCCCACCGCCCGCCGCTCGCGGCACCCGCCGCCCGCCCCAGTGCCAGCGCCGCGCTGGCGGCGCTGTCGCGCAGCGAGGCCGCCGCGGCCGCCGCGGCCGCGACGACCGCGGCCCCCAGCGCGGCGGCGGCCGCCGCGGACAAGGTGCCGGCGGTTCCTCGCGGGTCTCGCGCCGTCCTGCGCGACGATCGAAGCGGGTACGGAAAGAATGGGTATGATGCCCAACAGCAGTCTGTTCATTCTGAGAGCAGGGTTCGCTGTCCATGCTGCTTCTGGCCGTGTCAGTTCGAGACAGAAGGCAGCCTGGCCAACAGCGGCCGCTGTCGGTTTTGGACGATACTTGTTGCTGGGCATCGTGCCCATTTTTTCCGTACCCATTCTGGGTGCCGAAATCTCGTTCCCGGCCACCCCTTTGGTCCCCCTCCCTTCCTCCTTGTTCTCTGGGCCCAAACATGCCCATAGCCACCGCCCGCAGGGGTCCAAGAACGTAGGTTCCACGGGCGACGGATATGGAAAGATCCCCGCCTCGCACACTTCCCCCTGATCCAGGTCCACCCCCCCACCCAGACATCCGACGGCCAGATTTGCTGCACGTTTGTGCGCGTTCTTGCCAAGCTCTTTGATGTCACGCGCTTCCCGTTCATGTCAAGAATGGTTCCTGAAAAATTGCCGCTTCGCCGTTCTCCACGTCGTCCTCGTCGTCTCCTCCCCGTCGCCGTCGCCTTCTTCTTCTTCCTCGCCCAGCACGCCCATCGGAACAGAGCGGCGCTTCCCGTTCTTGCCCGCGCAGGTCTGTCCGATCCGCGGCCCGGGAGCTCCCGGCCCCTTCCCCCGCGGGAGGGCGGCCGGCTCTCCGCCCCACGCCTGCTGTGCGACGGGGCCCGGGGCCCGCAGGGCGGCGGGGGCCGGGTTCGATTAAGTTCGGGAGCGGAAAGGAGGGGGGTGATGACTGGGGGGGGGATATCATGGCGGGGGCCATGATATCTCCCGAGATTTCATGGCGCCTCTTCTCATTTCATTACGTCCATGGCCCCCCCGCTGGGCCGCGCACATGCCGCCGGTCATGATTTGCACCCCCCCCTCTCTTGGACACCCCCCTGTTGGCCGCTCCCGAATTATCGGGGGTGGACAGACCTCCTCCTACCCTGACGCGTCGATTGAGGAATCGGCCGTTTTCGGTGTGCGAGAGGGCGTCGGGGCCGTCATTTTTGTGGGTCCAGGTCCGTCGGTTTCGGCCCCAGGCCGTTTTCATTAAGGGGAGGTTTACTAAAGGGAGTTTTGTCCACCGCCGAGACTAGACGTAAGAGTGATTTCTCGCCGGAGTGACCTTTGATGCGGGCACATCGGGGTGCCACGATCGCCGAACGGGGTGCGACAGTAGCGTCTTGCGCGCCTGTGGTTGGTCCCCCGCGGCCCCCAAGAAGCCGCGCACCAAAGGCCACTCTTACCCAGGGTCCCTCTGGCGTGTAGCCGACGGGTGCGGGAGTCCAGGGAGCACATCGGCGTCGTCTTAGCGATCGTTTGTGTGTTCATTGCTTGGCCGATCGGCGCGGGCCTTCCCCCCCCCTTTTCCCCTCCCCCCCCCCTCGTGGAGTAGATCTTGGCTGTTTTTGGCGCCTGTTTCGAGCAAGTGGAGTCTCCCTCATAGGATGCACTTCGCAACCAGTCGCACTAAGCAGAGGTCCAGAGCCAGACCCTCCCCCCCTCCCCCCCCTCTTCGCTCAATGTCGAAACGCCGAAGAAGAAACGAAGGCTTAAACAACGGGAGCCCGCAGGCACGTGAGGCTTTCACAACGAAGGCTCTGACAACGAGGGCCGTGGGGCCTTCACGGTAACCTGAGGGGCACGGTGTCGCCATCCCCAGCGACTGGTGGAAGAAAGGAGAGGTGACCCCAGGAGTTTTTGTCGAGGCGTCTGCTGCCGCGTTTCCCTGGAGGAACCGCCTGAGTGAGGGTCGTCTTCGCCGACGCTGGCGCGTAAGCTGCCCGCGTAAGGTCGCGCGCAAGCGCCCTCTTTTCCAGTGTAGCGTGCCGCGCCGGCAGCCCGCGTAAGCCGCCGCGTAAAGTCGCTATGGCATCTCGCGTAAGAGTGGCGCATCGTCGTCGCCATGCCATCTCTCGTACGACTCCACCCACCAAACCACCCCAACCCAACCCAAAGGCCCGAATTGGCTCTCCATTCCCAGAGGGGGGGCGGTCGGGGAACGTTGACAAAACACAGATGAAGCCCGTACCCCCCCCCATCCCGAAATTTGGGTCCTCGGGTTGGGTTGGGATGGTCTGGATGGAATGGCCAGGATTGAACGAAACGCCTCGTCGCGGAGATTGCGAAGGCCTTAAGGCCGGTGCCGCCGACCCTGAAGACGACTAGGATGAAAACGAGGGTGAGGAGGAGCAGGAGGAGGATGAGGAGGAGGAGAGGAGGAGGAGGAGGAGGAGGAGGAGGAGGAGGAGGAGGATGAGGAGGATGAGGAGGAGGAGGAGGAGGTAGAGGAGGAGCAAGAGGAGGGGAGCAAGGGGGTGGAGGAGGAGGAGGAGGAGGAGGAGAGAGGAGGAGGAGGAGGAGGAGGCCTCGTCGCGGAGATTTGGGCCCCCGCCGCTCCCCCTTCGGGGCGCCCGCGCCGACTGGGGAGGCCAGGGCCCCTGCGCGCCCTCTCCCTTGGCGCTGGACGACGGCGACGACGACGACGACGATTCTCCTCCTCATCCTCCTCCTCCTCCT
The DNA here is from genome assembly GCA_963575745.1 of Prorocentrum cordatum. Classification (NCBI taxonomy): domain Eukaryota; class Dinophyceae; order Prorocentrales; family Prorocentraceae; genus Prorocentrum; species Prorocentrum cordatum. The sequence goes on along the minus strand of CAUYUJ010016002.1, from coordinate 73,527 downwards.
CCTCCTCCTCCTCCTCCTCCTCCGCCCCTCCTCCTCTTCTTCCTCCTCCTCCTCCTCCTCCTCCTTCTCCTCCTCCTGCGGCGACGGCGGCGACGACGGCGACCACGATGGCGGTGACGACGGCGGCGACGGCGGCGACGACACCCCTCGACGGGCAGGGCCGACGTGGCTCGCTCCGAGGGGGTGGGGGGGGCCACGGCAGAGACCCCCGCGGGCCCGCGGCCGGAGGCGGCAGCGCCGCGGCCTGCACGGCCGCCCGCCAACGCGTCGCAGGCGGCGCGGGCGCTCGGGGGGGGGGGAGGCGGCGTGCGCGGGGGAGACGCGGGAGGCGGAGGGACCTCGGGCCGAACGAGAGGGGGGGAGGGATAGGGAAAGGGGGGGGGGGGGACGAAATCTGCTGCATGCAGCTGGTTTCGGCCCCGCCGCCGGGCCCATTCCTCGACACAGGGGCGCCTCCCAGCGCCGGGATGCGCTGGGAAAATCAGCTACGTGAGTTGATTCTCCCCCCCCCCCCCTTTGCTATCCCCCCTTTCGCCCGGCCTGAAGGGAGGGGGCTGGAGGGGGGAGGGCCAGAGGAGAGGAAGGTACCCATTCGGCTACCCTTCTCCCCGTGTTCGCCCTCCGGGGCCGCCTGGGAGGCCCTCGTCGCCACCGCTGGATTCGCCTCGAAATCCTGGTCAGAAGGCGCCCCGGGAGAGGTCTGTGTCGTAGCGCTATTGGTACCCTTTGGTTTCTCGAGGAGGTGGGAGACTTGAGGGTGGGGGGGGGCTTGAGGGAGGAGTGGGGGAGGCTTGAGGGGAGAGGGGGGAGGCTTGAGGGGGGGGGCCGGGGGGGGAGGCTTGATGGGGAGGCAGGGGACGCTTGTGGGGGGGAGGGGGGAGGAGGGAGGCTTGAGGGGGGGACGGAGGAGGCTGAGGGGGGGGGGCTGAGGGGGTCGCTGAGGGGTCTTGCGACGGCTATCGGACCCTACCCCTGCGGGTCAAATCGGCGCTAGGGTATCGGACACCCCCGCTGGCTCACTTGGGCACAGGCGTCCTTCAAATTCTGCCCCCTACTTAGCTGGTTGTTTAAACATCCGACCTGCACGGGTAGGGTTCCCATGTGTCTGCCAAGGGCGGGGAGAGAGAGGAGAGGGGGGGCAGGAGGAGGAGGAGGAGGAGGAGGAGGTCGAAGGAATCACAATCTGCAGGACCAAGCACTCTCGCAGATCCGCGCGGACGTCGTGGATCGGCGGGACCCCCTTGGCGGCGCCTCCGGCGCCGCCGCCCCTGGCCCGCTCCGCGTGCCGGGGAGAGGGGAGGAGGCCAGCGCCGATCTCGGGAATCCGCACAGACCTCTAATTGTGGACGCCGATGCTGTTTCTTTCAACGCCTCCTCCTCCTCCTCCGCCTCCTCCTCCGCCTCCTCCTCCGCCTCCTCCGTAGCCATTTTGGTTCAAGGCTCATGCTTTTGCGGGCTGAGCCCGTATTGGCATTCTCGGATACCGCTAGTCCGCGGCAGTGCCAGAGCGCTTGCGCTCGACAACTTTTCGCCTTCACCGAGGGGTTGGGCTCCCTCATCAGTTTTGTCGCCACGGCCAGGCAGCCCTCAAGGCCGTGGCTCTCGCCGCTTGTCCCTGCGGCGTCGACGCCGCCATGGCCCCGACGCGCAAGGAGAATGCTTCGCCATGGTATTGCAAGTGGTGCAGGCATGACGTCACGAATCAGCCGTGGTTCAACGCCTCCACCCTTGTGTACTGCAAGAAGTGCGGCCTGCACAAGAGCAACTGTTTCAAGGAGAACAAAACAGCGTCGCAGCCCAGCGTCTCGGCCAAGCAGCAGTCGCTCGCGGCCAAGGTCAAGGAGCTCGAGGCGCAGCTCGCCAAGCTCCGCGAGCATCCCCCTGGGCAAGGGCCAGCGGCTACGGGCACTGGCGCGAGCCCACCTTGGGCTGCCGCGCCTGGGGATGCCGACACCGTCAAGAGGAGCCGAATCAAGATGCTGGATCAGTTGCTTCGGGTCACTACTGACCCTGCTGATGCTGGTATTGTGGCCAAATGGCGTGAGGAGCGTGCTAGGTTGGATGCTGAGCTCTTTCAAGACAGGCCCATTGAGCATCAGGCCAGGTCATTGGCGTCAAGACTGTCCTCCGCCCGTGCGCGACAGGCTACCATCCAGGCCACTCGCGACGAGCAGCAGAGGAAGATCGACGAACTCACCCGCGGCCTGGCCGACACTGACTCCAAGTTGCAGGAGGCGGCTGCGGAGGTCCTCCGCCTGGAGCAGCAGACTCGCGCCGCCATGTCGCGAGTTCAGCCGCCAGAGGGCACCCAGCCACCAACGTTGGCGGACTTGCTGCCCACCTTCGCGGTCAGCGTGGAGCAGCTGGGCAAGGTTGCATCGGGCCTTGGTCTCGGCGCCGACATGGTCAAGGAGCTGCAAGCTATGGCCAACACGGTCAGCAAGCTGCAGAATATGCCGCAGGCCAAGCCGCCCGAACCTGCACCTGCCCATGATGATGAAGATGGTGATGAGTTTTGCGCTGAGCCACCTGACATCGAGATGTCCGAGCAGGAGTACCGTGAGACGCTGGGCGCAGCAGGGGTCCAAGTTGAGGAGAGCGACACCCCTGACATCGTGCGTGAGAAGTTCAAGCGCCTTCAGCAGAGCTACTTGGACACTGTGGCCAAGAAGGCCAAGACGTCGGCGTGAATGTGCTCGGCTTGATATGCTGTTGCTTTGGATCTTCGTCACCATGGTCAGCTCTACATCAGCACAACATGTCGAGAGTCCGCCTCAGTCTTCTTCGACGGCGGCTCGCATTCTGGGCAGGGGGGGGAGGGATTCAGCCCCTCGTAGTCACACCCCCCTGCCCACATCGGCGTCTAGTTCCATGACCTCGGCTGGCACTACGGCGCCTACATTATTTCCCCCACTGGCCCGCTCCTCGGGGTGGGGGACAGCTCCGACCCTGACGGCTGCCTCGCCTACTTCGGTTGAGCCTGCAGCTCCGTCTGGGGCGACCACGGCATCACAGAGGGCTACTCCGTCTACGCCTACGCGGTTGGCCCCTGGCAGCACGCACTGCTCACCGACCTCACCTTCGGGGATTGGCGGCAGAGGGTGCCGACCGTCTTCGGACGGCACGCACCGCTCACCGCCCTTGCCCTCGGAGAATCCAGGCGGCAGAGAGTACCGACTGCCAGGGGCCCCACCGGGCCAGAGCGGCCCAGTGTGCACTACTTTGGATGACGATCATGACTTCTTTGAGGACGTTGAGCCTGACATGGAAGCAGATCTGTGTGAAGGCGCACCTCATGAAGCGCCATCTTCGTCCCCACCTTCTTCCCGATTACGCTTCGAGAAATCAAGTCAAGAACGCGCTGCACCTACCTCGCCTTTGCCGCCAAGGAGCACGGAGGCGAAGGTGCAGCCAATGCATGCAGTATCTCAGCCGCAGCTCAAGGGCCTCATCACAACGGTGAATGCTACGAACTACGGCCCTCTCTTTGACTTTTTGGCTACCTATCGGGGAACTATCTTGCTGGCACAAGAATTGAGGATCACCGACTCCAGGCTTGGCGAGTTTCAGGCCAGGGCCTTGGATGCTGGATGGCACGGGCTATGGGCACCGTCGCCCTCTACGGGCGACTCAGCTACGTCCAACTTCGGAGGGGTCGCCGTACTTGTGCCGACATACATCATGGTTACAGCCCCACCTGATGATGGGCACATTATCTACCCAGGACGAGCAGTCTGTGCACAGATTAACTGGGGAGTGGCAGGCGGCATCATAGTCGCCAGTGTGTATCTTGTCACGTCCATCGGCATATCGGGCGAGAACATTGAGGTGCTGTGGGCCTTGGCGCAGAGAGTTGCAGCATGGAACTCACGGGGCCTCGACTGGATCCTAGGCGGCGACTGGAACTCCGACATCGATGCGCTCAATGTTCGCAACTGGGTCGAGACCATGGCAGCCGTCCACTACGTGCCCGACCAGCACACCTGCATCACCGACGAGGGCAAGAGCACCATAGACTATTTCGTCGTCTGTGCCAATTTAGCGTCTCGCATCAAGGGCAAGCCAGAGGTCCAGTATGACTCCACGGTCGTGCCGCCGCCGCATTTCCCTGTTGAGCTGCAGCTCATGGGCGAGGATCGCCCCACGTGGTGCCGTGTCCCTGCGGAGCCACGCCCCTTTGCGGTGGTGCCGCCAGTTGGCTGTGCTAGATATCCCTACCCGTGGCACAGGCTCCAGACTGAGTTCCAACGGGTCAGCTGTGCCGACGATCTGAGTACGCCCTGGGACTCCGTGTTGCGAGGGGTGGACTACGAGCTGGCAGGGCGCTACGACTGCGTGGGTGCTAAGGCCATGCAGTACATTGGACGCGAGGGGCCGCCGAAGTTCAAGTGGCAGCACTTGTCATGGCAGCCGCCACGCAGGCGTACCTACAAGGAGCCGACCGTGCTGGCCTGGGCCACGGCGAAGCGATGGGCCCAGCACCTTGTGGCCGAGAAGAAGCGGCTGGCGAGGTACATCGAGCGCCTCAAGCTCTGTGCTGCCGTGTGCGACATCACGCCGCTGCAGTACACTAAGGTCGTAGTGGCTTTCAACGAGGTGGCTGCCTTTTATAGACGCGCGGCTCGGTCAGAGCATGTGCTGTGTGTTGTGGACGCTGCCTTCGCAGGCTTCTTTCGGCGAGGGCTGACTGGCCTGGTCGAGTCTGACTTTGAGGACGTAGCCAAGGCAATCATTGCCAGAGCTGATCATCATTTGAGAGCGGCACAAAGAGCGTCAGAGAGGGCCTGGAGGCAGTGGGCCAAAGAAGCCTTCCTGGGAGGAGCATCTCGGGCACATTCGGCCTCCAAAGTTCGGGCTCGACAGGAGGTGCTTGCATACTCCCACGACGCTCAGCCATACCAGATGGCTGACCGCACGCTCGACAAGTGGAAGGACGTTTGGACCTACCACGGTGCATGTTCTCTGTCGCTGCCTGGCGATCACGCTCAGTGGCCTTTGCTTCCGCCTTTGTCTGCATCGCAGGTGCGTGGAGCCATCAGGAGTTTTCCGTTGAAGACGGCCTCGGGCCAGACGAGGATCGCGCCACGCACGCTCGATGTGTTGTCCGACCAGGCCTTGCAGAGCATGGCCGATATGTTCATGATGTTTGAGAGTTGGCTGGCCTGGCCCACGGACAGGCTCTACAGCGAGCTTGTTCGCCTGCCCAAGCCTGACGGGGACACTAGGTTGATCGTCCTCAGCAATACTTTCGTCAGGTTGTGGGGAAAGCTACGTCGGCCGCTTTCGGCGGAGTGGCAAGAGGCGCATAAGTGTGAGCATATGTGGGGGTCAAGGGCTGGGCAGACTTCGACCGATTCAGCCTTCGACCACAACCTGAGCCAGGAGATAGGAGAACTTTTAGGTGAGCACACATGCACCATTCTCTTGGACATGACCAAGTGCTTCGATATGGTCAGTCACAGTGCACTTCTCCGAGAAGCTAGAGAGCTCGGGTATCCGTTGAGGCTCCTGTGGTTGCTCCTGGGCTCCTACCGTCAGCCGAGAAGGATCAAGTGCTTTGGGTCTGTATCTAGGCCCTTGGTGGCCCATCAGGGTATTCTTGCGGGCTGCACGCACGCCACGTACCTTCTATACCTCCTCACGTACCGAGCGGTCCAGCGCACGGCCAGTATTGCACCTTCTATCACGCCACGCACGCTCATGGACGATGTGGGTCTGCAGTACGTGTCGCCTGTATTGAGGGAGGTGTCCAACCTGGCCCGAGCGGCCAAGGCGTTCACGTCGGATGCAGGAGATCTTGGGATGGTCCTGAAGCCGCCGAAGTCTGGATGTATCCCTGGGAACCAAAAGGTTTGGGGACAGCTCAAGAGGCACCTGGGAACCTTGAAGATCCCGTACAGGGCCCACATGAGGAATCTGGGACACGAGCTCACAGGACCTCGAGTTCTTCGGCATATGGAGAAGCGTAGGTTGGTGCAGCTTCGAGAGCGCAAGCATCGTTTTCGCATGTTGAAGTCCGCCGTGGGGCGGAGTGCTACCAGCTTGTGGCGCACGGGCGCCCTTCCATCAGTGGCGCATGGCGGTGCAGTTGCTGGGGTTAGCGACAGCGCTCTTCGTGAGTTGCGACATTGTGTTGCAGTCCTAAATGGTGCTCCAGGTAAGACGATGGTTGGGGTAACAGCGTATCTCATATCTCATCGGGATGAATGTTATGACCCCATATATAACGCCACCACGGACATTGTGCTCAAATACGCCTCCTGGATCTGGGACGGGCGAGTGCAACCTAGCAGACTTCGGGAGGCTTGGGTGCGTCTGGGTGCTAAGTTTGAGAGTTCACCTTCCTGGGCCAAGGCGCGTGGGCCCCTCGGGGCCACCTGGCTTACTTTGAGGCGCATATCCTGGACTATGTCGTCAGAGCACATCCTGGTCGACGATTTGGGAAACAGTTTTGATTTATATCGTATATGTCCAGCAGACCTACGAGTGTTCCTGCATCAAGGCATTCAGCGCTGGCAGCACCATAGGTTGCAGCAGCATTTTTACACCGAGCAGGCGGACGTGTGGCATCGTGCGCTGCGCCACGCGCTCGCCAAGATAAAGTGTCACAGGCGCCTCGGAGCGCTGCAGGCTTTGTGGGCTGACAACCTTCCCATCCCACCGCGTCGGGACATGAAGCACGGGAGGCCCATTAGGCCATGTCAGGCCTGCGGCAAGGCTATCGACTCCTGTTGGGGTCATATCTTTTACGACTGCCCGCCGCTCCTCGAAGGGGACCCCGACCAGGAGTATTAGGAGTTTCCAGAACAGCTTCAGGAGGTTCGTGGCATGCTTCAGGCGTCTGGGCAGATGCTGGGGCGCGCCGACTGGGACCAGAGATACCTGATCTATGGGGTTCCCGAGCCTGTTGCTGTACCGCACTACACCACGGTCTCCAATGATGTTTTTGAATGGGGTGATGTCTCGGGCTCTTGGGGGCCTACGTCATATACCGACGGTTCGGGGTTCTCGGCCAGCATTCCTGAAGTACGTAGGTGTGGGTGGTCGGTCTGCCAGTTGGACCCCGTCACGTGGCTCCCCGCCAGAGCTGTATATGGGCCCTTGCCCTACTATGTGCAGACAGTAGGACGTGCTGAGCGCTATGCCATCAAGATGGGACTTCAGAGGCATCCTGGGCATGAGGTTTTCATTTCTGATCTGAAATCGCTCGTGGAGGAGGGTGCGTCCTGGGACCAGAGGCTCGAGTTTGGCAAAGCGAAGCACGCCCGAGTCTGGAGAGATATTTTTTTCGGCTGCCAGAGCACGCGATCCACGTCTGCCACCAGTGCGGTTGCAGTGGACTCCAGCTCACAGGAAGCTGGAGGACATCATGGGGTCGGCCACGCCAGACGAGCTGGAGGCCTACGTCGGCAATGCCTGGGCCGACTTCTTCGCGAAGTGTGGCAGTGCTGCGCATATGGTGTCAAAGACACTGGCTGACAGTTTGGCAGCTGGGCTGAAGCAGCACAGGCAGGTCCTGCACTATGTGTCGTGGGCGGCCCTCCAGGTTGTGCAGTTTCGGAGGTGGGGAGCCGACCCTGTCGTGGAGCAGGACCCAGAGCTCGCCCAGGTGCCCAAGCGTGTGGTTTTCGAGAGGCCCCAGGACCACGTGTTGCTCTTCTGCCAGAGGACGTCTGAGTATCGGTGTCGACGGTGCAATCGTGTCGCTCGGAGTGCGAGTACCCTCCAGACTCTTCGTTCGGGAGCTGATCGGGTATGTGCTCCCTCGCCTCTCGTCCAGAGCCTTGCCGAGGACTACTTTCTGCGGAGTTCTGAGGCGTGGCTGATTGTGTCGGATTCTAGGGTCACGGCGGCCATCGAGGCGGCCGATAGGATGTTGGGGTCCACGTCTCGGCCTTTGGAGGCCTCCTCGGGGTTCCCCGCGGTCCCTCCCCAGCCGCTGGAGCAGGTGTCTGCTGCCAGCGGCTCGGCTGACGTTCCCCAACCTGTGCTTGCTGAATTCGCTGAATTGGGGCATGACGTTTTCTGTGTTAATTCCGTGTATTGCTGCCGCAAGTGCGGTGGCAATTTCAACGGGTCCGAGTCCTTCAGGTCCGCCCGCAAGCTGCGGGCGCGGTGCCAAGGTTTCTCGGAGAATCCAAAGACTAGGGCGAACCAGCTCACGGCGATCGACCGTATCACCCGTGGCCTGGAGCCCCGCCAGCGTGGGGCAGGAGCGGCGCGTTCTGGCCCGAACCCTGCCCCCTAGAGTTTTCTTTTGGACTTGGGCCTGGGAGGTTTTCTTGGGTGTGGTTTTCCTGAGGCGCCCCACCCTCTCCCAGGCTTCCGCCTTCCGCCACCCCTGTGGCTCTCAGGTCTCACACGCGGTTGGTGTTCGTCACTCGGACGCCTCTCCTGCGGCTCGCTCGCTCCTCCTCCGCCTCCTCCCGCGGGCCCACGGATGCCTTCGCCCAGGCAGGTCCACCTTGGGATCCCCACGGAAACCCATGGAAGCTCCGCATGCTCTATCTACGCCCGCACGGGCGGGGTTGATGGCCCCCCCGTGTAGTTTAGTCTCTTAGATGGCTCTTGCCTCGGGGGAGTTTATATATATATATATATATATATTATCATACGCACCTCTCCGAGGGAGTAGAGCTCAGAGGCGATTAATGCGTACGCGGGGCGCCGCGTTCGCGATTCTTCTGGCAGTTTCGCTAATTAGGGACATCCTCGAAATTCTGAACATCGGTGGCACTCCTCACGCAGATCGTGACGTCAGGGTCCAAAAACACATAGGAACTTCAACAGTTTAACATGAAACCTTCAAAAACACATGGTAATTTCAATAATTTTGACCCCGATTCTCAGAGAATGGCGGTTTCGCCTGAAACATCCTCCCAAAATCGAGCCCCGACGTACCCTTTGGTACCCCAGACCCCGCCTCGGCGCTGGCTAACAGTGTCTATTGAAGCGACACCAGCGCGACTTTAATCCTTCCTTCCGAGGCAAGTCGTTTCAGTAGTGGGCAGTTCACAGCAATACCGTGCGAAATTTTGTTTGGCAGTTCTTGGCAAGAACGCGCATTGCTTGGCATGGTTTGGCATTGTTTGACATTTTTCTTGGCGTTGATTTCGCATTCCTTGACATTGATTTGCGTTTCTTGGTATTGGCATGGTATTGGCTTGGTAGTTGCTTTGCACTGCTTGGCATTCCGTTGTACTGTTTGGCGTTGCTTGGCATCAGAGCAGTGCCAAACAACCCCGATCGAGCAGCAGGGCCAGGCTGGGCTCCGCCTCCCTGGCACTCGAGCAGCGCCAAGCAACAAACCAGCAACCCCGAGCGAGCACCCCAGCGAGCCCGGGCCCCGCCTCTGACAAAGGGCGTTGCACCCACCGGTGTCTCACCCAAGCGTTCGAGAGGCCTTCAGGCAAGTCTACCTGGGTAAATATGGACCGCTATATGGACTGCGCTCTCCAGCTGCCTGCGACAAGCCCCGCTACCGTGCCAGCTGAGCATTCTCGGTGGCAGCTGCTCGAATCGCTGTGGATGGTGACGAAGGTGGCGATGATGATAATGATGATGATGGCGATGATGATGATGATGATGATGATGATGCTGATGATGATGATGATGTTGGAAATGGTGATGCTGATGATGATGACGACGAGTATGATAATGGTGATGGTGGTGGTCATCACGATGATGCTGGTAATAATGATGATGATGATGATGATGATGATGATGATGATGATCATGATGATGATGATGATGATGATGATGATGATGATGATGATGTTGGAAATGGTGATGCTGATGATGATGACGACGAGTATGATGATGGTGATGGTGGTGGTCATGACGATGATGCTGGTAATGATGATGCTGATGATCATGATTATGCTGATGAGGAGGAGCAGGATGAAGACAAGGATGATGAGGATGAGGATGAGGATAATGGTGCGGATGAGGATGAGGATGAATATGATGGTGCTGGTAAGGGTGAAGATGATGGCGATGGTGATGGTGATGGTCGTGATCATGATGATGACGACGATGACGATGACGACGACGATGGTGACGGTAATGATGACGATGATGAGGGTGATGGTGATGGTGTTTGTGATGGCGATGGTGACGGTGATGGTGATTCTGTTGATGATGGCGACTACGATGGTCATTATGGTGGGAGGATGAGATGATGAGGAGATGGTGACGGACGATGTGGATGTATAAGACGATGATGTGTATGTGATCATGATAACGAGGAAAAGAATTGTTCCATGTGAGACCTCTCGTCTTCATCCCGAGGAGCTCTCATGGATTATGGACCGCTGTTTGGCCGTCTTGGTGCTGTCCTGGGCTCCTGTGGGACTACAGAAACCCTACCAGACAGCACTTGGTATTCTACCACGCCTCAGTTTGCCATGGGGTACAGTGACGGCTATTCACGCGAGCCAGCGTGCTCCTCTTTTTCGTGTTTCTCTTGATTTCTGTATCTATCCTCTTCGATCTGCTTGCTCCTTCACATTCCATTCGAATTCTAGTTGGTTTCCTTGTGGCGGATGTCACCAGTGTCTGGTGTAATAGTCGTCTTGGGTTCTTGGTGAAATAGCTGTCCCGGGCTCTTGGTGTAATGATTGTCCCAAGCCCCTGGCTTGTAGTAATACCTGTCACCAGTCTTTGGTAGACAACTCGCCTGTGAAGCAGGAGAGCACGAGTCGACTGTGAAGCAGATAAAGCATCGCACACACGTAGTGGGCTTGCACATCCGGAACATGCACGATTTCCTACGGGGCGAACATGCAAGCGTTCACTGCCCGTACGCCCTTCCCGAAAGAACACTGATGTGAGCAGCAACGTCAGGGGGGGCAGGCTCAGGGGGATGCATCGACCCCAATCGCCGATGAGGGCCCCAGCGCCCGCCCCGCCCAGGAATGTCTGGATCCGGTCTCGGGCGCCTGTCACCCATCTATGCGATGTATTGCCGATGCAGGCCCGACGTTTTCTTTTGAGCCGGTCCGCCCCGAAATCAACGTACCAGAAACGGCGTTCTGGAAGGATTCAGGAACTTGCGGGTTCAACAGCTATGTTGATTCGCGGTGTTGAAGTCGCAGAAATGGCGCTCTGGCATTTCGGATCGTCAACACGCAACAGTCAGGTTGATACGTGGCGTTGTTGAAATCCCGAGAACAATGTTTTGGCATGGTTCAGGATCGTCAAACGGTTGTCTTCCAACGAGGAAGTTTCCTCAATGGAAATGAACCGTTGCGGGGGCCTACGAAGAGGGAGCTTGAAGGGAGGGTTAATTCCAACATCGTTGATGACTCTTGGTTTTACACTGGTCCTCCTCCTCCTCCTCCTTTTCCTCCTCCTTCTCCCGCTCCTCCCCTCCTCCCCCCCGTCCTCGGACTGCCGAAGCACCGGCCGGGCCCGCCTTTTTGCCCTCCCCGTTGCGCCGCTCGGCGAGGCCGCCCTCGAGAGCTTGCCCCCGCGCCGCCCTGAGTTCGTCCACGTCCCGCGGACGGGCGGCTCCATGCTGGAGGAGTGCCCTCGCAGCCAAGGGCTCCCACGAGGGCGCGAAGTTCTTCGCGTTTCGCGGTCCTCGCTCTTTCTCCCCCTCCTCGTCCTCCTCTTCTCCTTGTGGGGGGGCGGCGCGAGAGCGCGAGGTTATTCGCGCTTCGCGGAGCGCGAAGCGCGAAGTTGGGAGCCCTAGCGTATCAGATGAGGGGCGAGGATGGGGGGGGCAGGAGAAAGGAGCACCTCTGACATGTTCCCATCGAGGACACGGCCATGATCCAGGCCCGCTGCATTTCTTGCGTCGTGCCGCATGCAGGTGCGCTCGTGCCTGAAATTCTGTACGGCAAGGGATTCGTGCAATAGCAGTGCCCTGCACTGCTGTGCGATCACCCTGCCTTGTTAACTGCTTTTGAAGCCTTGAAACGGGGGAGGAGGAGGAAGAGAAGAAGGAGGAGAAGGATGAGGGAGGGAGGAAGGGAAGGAGGAAGGGAGGGAGGCCTCTCCCACATTTGCCAGCGCACGGTACAGCTGGAGGAGGTCTATGCCGTGCCTGAGACGCGCGGCAGGATCATTGCTAGACATGTTGATGGGGTTCTGTCAGGTGGGCTCATTTGGCTGTTTGTGTATTTTTACCACTCGCAGGGGGTCCAGGGCGACAACCTTCCATTGATGGCAGCTCTGGGAAAATATCTCAGTTCTCTGGCTCATCCTTGGGTGATAGGCTGCGACGCCAATATGAATCCTGGGACGTCTGGGTTATCAGAATGGTGTTATCGTCTTGGGGCTTCGGTGATTTCTCCTGGGAGGAAGACTTGTGCTGCGGGATCTGGACAGGAATACGATTATTGTATTGTGTCTGCAGGTCTGCCGCCTTGTGTCAGCTCCATGAAGGTATGGAGTGAGGCACCTTGCTCGCCGCCCTCCCCTGTGGAACTTACTCTACGTGGGGTAACTCTTGCGATACCAGTCCACGTTAGAGTAAAGTTGAAAGTATTCCCTACTAGGCCTCAGACTGGATGACTTCGTGAGCCTCTGCAGTTGCCCTGGGCCTGGAACACTGGGGACACGGGGGACCTGGACTTGGAGGTGGTTTGGGGCCAATTGGTTGAGAATGTTGGACTTGAACTATGCCATATCTTTGACATCACGGGGCAGGAGATGGAGGAGTACACGGGAAGGGCAAATGGTTCCAAGAGGAAAAAGGTGTCCCTGGACACCGTCTTGAAAGGTAAGTGGTTTGCGCACAGTACTCCTCGCCTTCGTGCCTGGCGAGCTCTAGACGCACTTCTTGTGAAGGCTGCAGCGTTTGCAGATGACCTGGAGGGATCTGCGATGTGGCCTTCGGTGCGTGCGTCAATTCTCGGCTTGAGCATGGACAAGTTAGGTGCCAAGTTCCAATGTCTGGCCCCTAGCCTTCCTTATTTGATTCGCAAGATCGAGGATTCCGAGGGGATCGAGATCGGTTACCTGGGACCGGCTTGCAAGATGACTTATGAGAAGATGTTTAAAGATCACTCGGCGAAGAGATGGTCGGGCTGGAAGGCTTGGGCCCAGGATGCTGCTTTTGCTAAGGCTGGCAAGGCCGCGCGCGCTTACTCTAAGGTAAAGGCTCCTGCCCAGGGGCCTCGTGCTGCTGAGGGATGGGCCCTCCAAGGCGACAAGGCGATTGCCGCCCTGCAGGAGAAATGGGGGAAGCATTGGCTTTCTCATGACTGTCCTCCTCTCGCCTGCACAGCACGCCGAAGCAGATGCTGAGCCTCCTCTTGTTAGGCCTGATAGGGAACAAGTAAGTTCAAGCACGAGACGGGTCCGGGGGTCGACTGTATGAATCCTAGGAGTTGGCTTTTACTTCCTGTGGAGTATGTTGATCGCTTGACGGACCTGCTTATGCTCTGGGAATGGTGCCCCAAGTTGCCCGATAAGTATGCCACACTCATCGTCTTCCAGGGTAAACCTGACGGTGCTGGGTTGCGCCCGCTTGCCCTTATTGTTTCGGTGCTCAGGGTCTGGGCCAGAGTACGGCAGCAGGTGGTCAGGTCTTGGGAGCGTGCGCACTCTGCTTAGTTCGTCTGGGGTGAGAGGGACAAGGAGTGTGATCGGGCAGGGTGGAACCATGCGATGATGTGTGAATTTGCTCGGGTAAAGCGTTTCCACTCGGGGGCCCTGTTTAGCGACCTGGACAAGTTTTACGAGCGAGTTGCTCCGTCTATTCTTTTTGAAGGGACCAGAGCTACTGGTCTCAGCCTCCGTCTTACGCGCGCTGCGCTTCAGTTGTATGTTGGCGCCCGAGCCTTCACGTTCCAGGGGGCGACCTCTGCCATCTTGCGCTTCTCTCTGCAGCCACTGCGGCTTACCCTTCCCTCGTGATCAGGAATGTGATCGACGATGTATCCATGCAATCCATTGGCACGGTGAGGTTTGCGGGGGAGGGGGGGGGGGGGGGGGTGGGGGGGGGCAGCTGGGGGGGGCTGGGGTTATGCTTAAGGGGGGTTTCGACAAGCTTAAGCTCGTCCTCTCTGGGGAAAAAAAGACCAAGCACACTTCCCCGTGCAAGGAGTTAGATGTGGTGCTCCGTGGGATGTGGGGTCAGTACGGTTTCAAGTCTCAAATGGCTGTTCGCCCGTTGGGATGTGACGCCGTGTCTCGACGCTTACGGCGAAACCCTACTGCTCGTGCTCGGCGTTTGAAGGCTTCGAAGCGGCCCAGAAGATTGCTGAGACTGAAGAGTGCTGGCGCCTTTGTGGGCAATCTCCAGCGTGCTGGACCCCAAGCGGCAGGGCTCTGGGGATATGCGGCGGCAGGTCTATGTCCCAAGCAGTTGCACACCATGAGGCTTGCAGCAGCACGTAGTTTGAGCAAAGACAAGTCGGGGGGCCTCATGTCGCGCAGGCCCAGGTCGCACCCAATTGGAGCCCGCATGGACCCACATGTTATTTATCATACGAACGTGGTTTTACACTGGTGTAGGGCTATCTGGGATGGATGTCCTGGGCTGGATGTTATGCAGCTGGTTTTTGAGAGAGCCGTGGGCGACCTCTGGCAGGTCAGAAGACCGTTGAATATATGTACCAGTCCAGCACATGTATACTTGCTCACGCTGCGAGAGTCAGGCTGGGCGTTGACTTCAGCCAGACAGGTTTCGACTGCTCAAGGAGATGTGGTTGACCTGCTATCTCTATCGCCTGTAACGGTTAGCAGTCTTGCGCAGCGTGATGCAGGACACTGGGCTGATAAACGTGCTCTCCTCCTCAGGCCAAAGCTCAGCGGGGTCTGGTGCAGGCCTGTGCTGCGGGAGGGGACTAGAGATCTTCTGAAGGATGGGTGTAGCCACGTCTGGGGACAACATCACAAAGCATGTATGAGAAATGCGTTCGCTCTTGGTTCCTGGACTCAGGCTCGCCGTAAGGGCCACGGGCTGGCGGATGACGACACCTGCCAGCTGTGCCAGGCCAGCAAGGGCACTCTTTTTCACGTGAGGTTCGAGTGCGAGGCCTTCGACGGTGACAGACGTCAATATGTATATGCTGCATGTTCTGCAGCGT
This sequence comes from Prorocentrum cordatum, assembly GCA_963575745.1. Taxonomy (NCBI): domain Eukaryota; class Dinophyceae; order Prorocentrales; family Prorocentraceae; genus Prorocentrum; species Prorocentrum cordatum. The sequence goes on along the minus strand of CAUYUJ010016002.1, from coordinate 58,486 downwards.
CGAGAGGAGTGAAGGAATGGGGCCAAGATGTTGGGAAATCTGCTGCTGGGGTGCTTCCTCATCCTCGAGAGCTGATCCCTCCTCCTCTCTCCCTTTCCTCATGTGAAGTGTTGTGGTTCAACAGGCCGGCCTCCGGTAGGCTGAGCGGTAGAATATTCACTGATGGATCTGCGATCAACCCTCAGTGCGAAGATATCCGCAGGGCTGGGTGGAGCTTGGTCCTGACCAACGAATTCGGCGATTTGATTTCTGCGGCCTACGGGCCAGTGCCTCGCGAAGAGGCCCCGTGGCAACAGGCCCGAGACGGTGAAGATTACGCCTACAGAATGGCGCCCGAGCTTGTTGAACCGTTTTCCGATAACACGTTTTTTTTACGGACTGCCAGGGGACCCTGGGTTGCGTCTGGGACAGGGCCAGCAGTTGCTCTTCCCAGAATCCTCGGGCCCATCTCTGGACCAAGGTTTGGCATGTTTTCGAGAACGGGGCGTCTGCTTCTAAATTAAAAGGCCATGCGACTGTGGCCGACGTGCTTAACGGTAGATGCACGGAGGCAGAGCGCCTCGGTAATAAGCATGCTGACCGATTTGCTAAATTAGCCGCTGCGTGCCACCCTCTCTCTGAGCAGCTCCTGGAGCTCCGATCCCTGCTGATTGAGCACCAGAAGGAGCTGCTTAGATGGGGTGGCATGCAAGATGTCATGATGGGTGCTAAGGGTTGGGTGGACTCGTCTGGTTTCCCTGTGCCCGTTGAGGTGGGCGGAAACATGGAGCACGAATCCCAGCCTAAGCCATCCAAGTCTGTTTCTGCCAGGCATTTTGCTCGGCTGCGCAAGGACGGCCATCAGAAGTGGGCCTCTCGCATTGATTTCAGGGTGCCCCTTCTTTCTGATACGGCCGACGATGTTCCCGCTGAGGTCTTAAGTGAGACCGCCCTCTTGTCCAGGCTGCAGGGCCATACCCTTTGCAAAGCGAAGGTGTTCGTCAGGGACGGCGGGAGGGCGGCTGGGAGCGGGTGGGTGATCTGCTGCTTGAAATGTGGTGGATATGCATGGTCAGGCGTCATGTCCTTAGCTGGTAAGTGTCAGGGCCAGCCGAGGACCAAGGATCTCAGGCAACAAAGATCGAGGGTCTTGCGTGGTGTTTTCCCCTCTTGGGCGAAACAATATGCAGGGTGGACTGCTTCTGACATGGATCCCCGTCCCCCTTGGACTTGCTGTCTCTGATCAGGGCAGCGCACAGAGGGATCCAGGTCAGGCGTGCTGATGACAACGATCATGCCGATGCTGTTCCAGGCCTGTGGGAGGAGAGGTGGAGCCCTGTCCAGCTGCTCTCACGTTTCGGCCTGGTGATGCCCGCTCCACAGTCACATGCTACTGAGTGAGTGTGCTTGTGTTTGGGGCGGCTGGCACTCGACGGCCGCTTCAAGTGAGTACAGTACAGTACAGGGAGGGAGGGAGGAGGAGGACAAGGACGAGGACGAGGAGAAGGAGGAGGAGGAGGAGGAGGAGGGAGGAGGGGGGAGGAGGACGAGGAGGAGGAGGAGGAGGAGGAGGAGCGAGGGGGGGGGGCGGGAGTTAGTCCACACCGTGGAGGGTACCCCCCCCCTCGCGCGATGTAGGGAGGATCCAGGATCGAGGTTCGAAGGTGTAGGTTCGAGTGTGTTCTACGTGTTTCACCCGTCGGGGGCCTCGTGGTGGTTCTTCGTCGCCATGACTGGATCCGCATCGGAATCCTCGCAAGGACGGACAGGTCCGGTGGGCGATTATGGACCCCCGAGCCCATACAAGCTTCGGATAAGAATGGCGAACATTCATGCCACATTCATCTGTCAACGCCTCCCCCATCCCCCCACCGTTCAAAGTTGGCGGTGGGTCTCATGAGTTGCACCTCGACCGCAGTCTCCCCCGCGCATGCCAACTTTGAGTTTGGGCGGGAGGGGGAGTTTTCAGTAATTGTTTCCCTCTGCCGTACCCCTCGCGTCGCAGACACGTCCTCTGCGGGCCTTCACCAGGCCCCAGTCCCAGAGAAGTGGTCGAGTCCTCCAGGGGAGGAGGAGGAGGAGGAGGAGGAGGAGGAGGAGGAGGACAATAACGCTGCGTGCTTTCGCATGACGACCGAGCAACGTCAAAAAAGGAGGAGGAAGAGGAGGAGGAGGAGGAGGCCAAAGACGACCAGGAGCAAAAAGGAGGACCAGCGTGAACCCACGACGCTGCAACTGTGTTGTCATAAACCCTCCTTCCAAGTTTCCTATTCACGGGTCCCATACAAGGATACATGCTCATTGTGGGAAGTGCCCCATTGGAAGATAACCGTCTGAGGATTTTCAATCGTGCTAGAGATTCAGTTCCAGGGACTTCAGCGCCGCGAGTCAGAGTAACTGTTGCGTCATGACCCTCTTGAATCGTGCAAGAACACCTCTTCTGGGATCTCAGCGCCGCGAATGGGGCCCTTGAGCCCCGAACGCTGGCGAAGGGGCGTGGGCCCGTCGGGCTGCGGGGCTCAGCGCCCGGCGCTCGCACTCGCGCCATGGGCCGCTGCATGGCGCGGGCGCTGCCCCCCTGGTCAGGCCAGTCTGAACCCGTCGATCTGCGAAGTGTCGGCATCGCCGCTCCAGGCCGCTCGGGCCCCCTGTCAGCCACGCGCAGGGGGGGGGGGCAGGGAGGGCTTCTCAGAGGCACCCCTGCTTCTTCGAAACCACGGGCCTCATCTCTAGATGGAAGGCCGGCGCCTGCTAAGAAGCAGCCTCCCTCTGAGAGGCCCCCCCCTCCCTCCACCCCCTTTGTTTGCGCCGCCAACCTTCAGGAGGGAACAAAAAGTCACACAGACACAATTCATCGTCGATCCCCAGAAAATATTGGAAAATATAAGAAATTGTGGGGGGGGGAAGACCAAAACCCAGAAAATATTTGAAAATATGGGGAATCCTTTTGCGTGTGTGTCCCATGGGGCCCCTTCAGCCCTGCCTGGTCAGCCTCGAGGCGCTTTCCCGGAGTGCAGCGGCACGGCCGCGCGGCTCCCCGCACCGGCACTGGCCACGAGGTCTCGCCCGGCGAGGCCCGCCCGGGGCAGCTGCACGGCTCTAGGCCTCCTCCTCCTCTTCCTCCTCCGCCTCCTCCTCCTCCTCCTCCCTCCTCCTCCTCCTCCTGCTCCTGCTCCTGCTTCTCCTCCTCCTCCTCCTCCTCCTCTTCCTCTTCCTCCTCCTCCTCCTCCTCCTCCTCCTCCTCCTCCTCCTCCTCCTCCTCCTCCTCTTCCTCCGCGTCGGCGATGCATGGCCGATGCATCGGCGATGCGGCGAGATCCTCCGACCCCATCTGCTCCGACCCCATCTAGGAGGCCTCTAACGGCCCCAGAAGCCAGGACCCTGCGTAACAGGAGCTGGGAGAGAACTAGCCTTTCGTCGGGCCTGTCCCTCTACAGGAGGAATATTCCCAAATAGTCAAAAATAGTTTGGGGATGTTTTTTTTTGTTTTTGCAATGTTTGTTTATGTTTGGTGTATTTTCGAGCATCTTCAATTTTCCTCCAAAATCCGCCTGCAGGGGGACACGCCCGACCTAAAGCCAGCCGCAGCAGCTGGGGAGGACGAGGCAGGGAGAACGCCTCGACCCACGGCGGCAGTTCTCCCCCGAGCGCGCCCACGCCCTAGTTCACTCCTGTGACAGCCCGTGTGCCGAGGCCCGTCTGGCCACGCGCTCTCCGAGTGCAGCAGCACGGACACTCAGGCGATCGCAAACATGGATCGAGGGGGCGCGGATTAGCGACGGGTCCCGTTTCCATGGGAAATCGCGGATTTCCGCCGCCGAACGAGGCGGCACCGGCCGCATTTTGGGGAGGGCACCTCCCCCGATCCATGGATTTGGCGACCGCGCGCCAAATTCATGGATCGGTAATCCATGTTTGCGCGCCACTGGGACACGCGGCGTCCGGACGCTGGTCGCCGCGGCCGTCGCCGCGGTGGCCGCACATCTTGCCAGCAGCGCCCCGTGCAGCAGGCATGTCTCGAAGAAGAAGAAGCACATAAGCATAAATGTTCGACGCTCCGCGCGGATTTCTTGGACCCGCGCTGGGGCCCCCTGGGCGGCGCCTCCCGCGCCGCCCCTGGCGCGTTCCGCGTGCGTCAGGGAAAGGGGTCCAGTTCAGATCCGAGAATTCCGCGCGGACCGTCAGAAAGTTTACGTTTATGTTGCTTGTGATTATAATTACTCTTCTAATACCGTCGTCCATGTGCCCATCCAGGCAAACCATCACGAGTTTCAGGGCCATGTGGCTTTACCGACACGACGCAACCCCAAATGCTACCTGCGAGGAAGGCGACCCGTTTGTTGCAGGGACGAGCTGCCTGGATACCGCCTCCCGAGGCTACAGTTCCAACCCAGGCACCACCGCAGTGTAACGGTGGCGACAACGCGAGAAGCTGTCGCCCGCCAAGATCGAGGACTTCCCTGAGACTCCAGGGAAGACCGTTCCTAGGATTTTGAAAGCCTCCCGAAGACCTTCTCCGAGGGACCGAGCGCGATTGCGCCTCGAGCGCCACCCCTCGGGTAAGTCCTCGTACTCTCCCTGCCCGCCCTCGGAAGACCTGCGCCCAGCGACCGAGCGCGGGCGCGCCGCGGGCGCCACCCCTCGGGCAGTTCCCCGGGGAGCGTCTGGCGCCTGCTCGGCCCCAGGACCTCTCTGAGCTCCTGCCGCGCGAGGAAGGCGGGGCTGCCGCGACCCAGGCACCCTCGGCACCAACACCAGCGGCGACGATCCACACCGGCACCCACGGCGCAGGCCTCGGCATTTCGGCAACGCGCGTGCCCTGCAGCCAAACTCGCAGAGGCTCCCTCCATCGACAGGGACGAGACACTTTGGGCCAGGAGAAGGAAGGCAGTTCAGAGGAACAAGAAGCCATGGTAATGGTATCTCCCGAGATCTCCAAGAGATCCTCTGGATCCCACGGATTTCTCAGTGTTCCGCACGGGTTGCGGAAACGAGGGCCGCAAGATACTCAGGACTCCTGGAAGTGGTCGTGGGCCACTCTCGGGCGGGGCAACATGACTGGGATACATTGGCCCTCAGGGCGTTCCGGAACGCTCACGGATCCCCGATGTACCCCGGTCCGATGTTGTCCTTGTTCTGGCCTCGTCTTGCAACCCCATCATGACACCATTATCGCCCTAACAACTCTGTGGTGGCCGAGCCCAGCGGCACCCACCCTGCTGGCGACCCACCCTGCGGGCAACAGCTACCACCCGATCTTGGAGGGCCAAGTCTACCTGCTTCTAGGAGACCGCTGTCTGTGGCCTATGCCAAATGCCGTTCTCACTTTCCAGTTACACGCGTCTATGGGCACATTGGGTGTAGACGCATTCGGGGTGGATGCTTCTATAGACAGGGTGGCCGTTGCGTTCGACGCAGTACAAGGTCGGAGAAAGGGTAGGTCCGTCTGCGGTATATTCCTGTTCTAGAGCAGGTCCCATACGGTGCTCCAAATCCGATCCCACACCACTTCGTGCCGACCAGCCGGCCCCAACGCCAGCTCCGCAAATTGAGGCACAGATCGGGGAACAACCAAAAACATACACATGAATGTTCGGAAGTCTGCGCGCCGCCCTTGGCGCGCTCCGCGCGCCAGGGAGGGGGTCCAACGCCGATCCGAGAAATCCGCGCGGACCTCCGAAAGCTTTTATGTTTAAGCAAAAGTTTTTCCTCTGACAGTCAGGAGCGAAAAAAAGACGTACATGTACACGAACAAACGCTGGTTTCGAAAGTACGCACAGCGCGAATGTGCTTACCACGTGGTTGGCCTCGGGAATTCGTGAGCCGTGTTCATGCACGTCCTGTGTGGGCTCCCCACAGAGGCCGAGGTAGGGAGCCCGAGACTTGCAGCCGATTCTCTGCGCCCGCGCGCCCCCCAACCTCGGAGCAGCGTGACCCCGCCAGCTCCTTTGGCGTCGAGGTGGCCAGCGAGACAGCGGAGCTTACCGTCGTCGCCCCCTGTCGCGCCCCCGCGAGGAACGCAGCGCAGCCGCACTGGCGCCCGCAGAGCTCGCCGTTGGAGGCCTTCGCGGCGGAGGCCTTGACGACGGACTTGGTCGGCTGGCACAGCCCACCTGCTTGGTGAAGCGGTGATCGGACGGGGCGAGGACGAGGATAAACCCGTTCCAGAGCATTCGGGAGCGCCCTGAGAGCCTGTTGGAACGGTATGAGAATCGGGGGCGGACAGAACCTCCACTCTGACACGTCGATTGGTGGATTGTCCGTTTTTGGTTCTCGGGAGGACGCCGCGGCCGATCTTTTCCAGGCTTGCGCCCACCAGGTTTGGGCCCGCGGGCGTTCTCACTAAACCACGTTTTGCTTAAGGGGGCTCCGTGCATCCCCGACATTCTGGAACGCTCTGAGAGTGTGCGGGAAAGCTCCGAGAAGGCCGCTGCGCCCGAGACATCTTTCCAGAGCCGCCGGATCTCAGAGATCTTGAGTTTGTTCTCGCCCGATGTTATCCTCGTCCTGGCTTCGTCGTCGGCAAGGCGTTGGCAGCGGTTTGACGAAGCGTTGGCAGCCGATCGCCAGCCAGCACTCAAGAGCGGCGCGCGCCGCGGTCGGCGACCCCCTCGGCGCCACCGCCCGCCGACCACTCCCTCGCCCCTGGACACGGGGCGTCCGAGGGGGATGGCCCTAAAGAGGTCGTCGAGGAGCCCGGGAGCGTTCCTAGCGCTGCCAAAGCCACGACGGCGACGGCGCGCGCGACGCAGACCCCCCCCCGCCCTCCCCCCCGCGCCTTGGATATCCGATAATTACATGGCGGCGGGCCCAAGGGGGGTTGCGCGAGGAGGGAAGCCTGCGGAAAAGGCGCGAACCTCCATAAAAGGGCCGTGGGCGGAGTTAGCTGGAAGAGATGCGGGGAGAAGGGGGGGGGGCAGGGGCAGGGGGAGGTGTCAAGGGGAAGGGGGGGGCAGCAGGGGATGGGGAGGGAGAGAGTGCAGGGCACTGGGGGGGAGGTGGCAGGGGAGGGGGGGGAGCAGCGGGGCGAGGGAGACCGGGGGGGGGAGCGGCAGGGGCATGAAGGTGGAGATGGCTGCTGGCGTGGACCGCCAGCCATCCACAGCCCCGACGGCACCAATCGAGGCGGCGGTGGTGGTGGTGGACGAGGAGGAAGGGAAGGGAAGGGAAGGGAATGGGACTCCTCCTCCTCCTCCCTTTCTCGCTCTTCCTCCTATGCTTCCTTCCTTTTTTTTTTGCCTGGGGGAGGAGGTGGTGAGGGAGGAAAAGGAGGAGGAGGAGGAGGAGGAGGAGGAGGAGGAGGAGGAGGAGGAGGAGGAGGAGGAGGAGATGGAGGAGGAGGAGGAGGAGGAGGATAATGCGAAGAGGAGAATGCGAGGAGGATGCTGCAAGGAGGGCGAGGCGCTGAACACGATGAGGAGATGATGATGATGATGATGATGATGATGATGATGATGATGATGATGATGATGATGATGATGATGATGATGATGATGATGATGATGATGATGATGATGATGATGATGATGATGATGATGATGATGATGATGATGATGATGATGATGATGATGATGATGATGATGATGCTGCTGCTGTGCTGCTGCTGCTGGTGGTGGTGGTGGTGGTGGTGATGGATGATGATGATGATGATGATGATGATGCTGATGCTGATGCTGATGCTGATGCTGATGCTGATGCTGATGCTGATGCTGATGCTGATTCTGATGATGATGATGATGATGCTGATGATGCTGATGATGCTGATGATGATGATGATGATGATGATGATGGAGATGATGATAATGTTGATGCTGATGCTGATGCTGATGCTGATGCTGATGCTGATGCTGATGCTGATGCTGCTGATGATGATGATGATGATGCTGATGATGATGAGGAGGAGGAGGAGGATGATGATGCTGCTGCTGATGATGATGACGATGGTGAGGCGGTGCGAGGACAGGAAGATTTTGAGACGGAAGAGGAGAGCGCTGTGGCGAGCGAGCGAAAAGCACCGCGCGACGCCAGGAGATCGTCCGGCCTGCGGAACAGTGGGGCAAGTATTCCCCGAGGCTCAGCCCGAAGAGCCGCGATAACAACTTCTTGATCGACAACCACATCTGCTCCCCCTACCACATCCCTCCCTCGGCGCAGGACAGTCTCCTCGTCCTCGATCTCGTGCCCACCTGTCGGTAAAAGTAGATGCGATGGGACTCCCTGGTTCCAAGATGGACGCCTTCCTACTTCCATCATCGAGTGGTGTCCCATGTTCCCTCTTAGTCTTCGGGCAGGCGGTAAGCCCAATCTACACGCCAGCCTATTTCATGTTGTTACCCTCTTCTTCTTCTTCCGACCGATGGGTACTCCTCGCGTTTCTCGTCCGCCTCCTGATCGACAGCCACATCTGCTCTTCTCCCTACCACGTCTCGCACGGTCTCCTCGGCCTGGTCTTCGTGTTCCTCCCGTCCCTCGTCCGACGCCCAATCAGCAGCGGCATCGGTTCCCCCCATGCCATACCGCCTTCCTCCCTCGGCGCACGACGGTGTCCTCGGCCTCGTCCTCGTACTCCTCGCACTCCCCGTGCGCCTCCAAGTCGACAGCGACACCTGCTCTCCCGTACCACCGACCTCCCTCAGCGCAGGACGGTCTCCTCGTCCTCGTCCTCAGGCTCCTTTCGCTCCTCGTCCTCGTCTGCCGCGTCGTCGTCCGCCTCCACCCTCTCCGGCTCCTCAACCTCGAAGGAGGAGGAGAAACAATGAGAGGAGAGAGTAGAGGGAGAAAGGATAGGATAAAGAGAGGGGAGGAGAGAGCATGACGATGGGCGGGATGTGTAGGAGCAAGAGGACAATGAGGAGTAGTGGGAGGAGAAGAGGGCGAGAGGACGGCAATGCAGGGATTAGGGCCTGGAGCACCAGCAGTGGCGGTGGTAGCCTCGCCGCCCCCACGGGTGGAGCAGGACAGCGCCTACAGGGGAAAGGAGACTTTCTGCATCTTCCGGGACGTATATGGGCGCTTGCTGTCGCAATTCTATTCGACATTCTCGCAAAAGAAGATGTGCCCCCCCCCACACGGAGGTTTGCGATCGCTCTGAGCGGGTGGGATCTTGTTTCGGCTGTGTGTTGACTCTTCTTTGTCGGCATTGTCGTCGCATTGACGCTGTCCGTCATTGCATAGTATGCGTCATTATGCTAGAGTTCGGGGGGGAAGAGAGAGAGAGAGAGAGACAACAAATGAAGAGAGAGAGAGAGAGAGAAACAACAAAAAAACAAAAAAGAGAAGGAGAGAGAGAGAGAGAGAGAGAGAGAGAGAAACAAAAAAAAAAAAAAAAAAAAAAATGAGATACAGAGAGAGAAAGAGAGAGAACAACAATTAGCCTGGCGAAGGACCCAACCATATGCAGTCGTGCGTACCGCAATTGAGAATATTTTCTTCGGTGGCGCTCCCTATGGGGCCACGAAATGTTTGAGGGGGGTGCCGAAATGGGTGCGGCGGACGCATGTGATCGGTGGCACTGGGGGCCACGAAACGTGTGAGGGGTGTGCCGAAATGGGTATGGGGAACGCACGCGGGCGGTGGCACTGGAGCCTTCGGTGGAGCTCCTTATGGGGCCACGAAACGAGTGAGGGGTGTGCCGAAATGGGTGTGGGGGACGCAAGTGGACGGTGGCATTGGGGCTTTCGGTGGAGCTCCCCATGGTGCCACGAAGCGTGTGAGGGGTGTGCCGAAATGGGTGCGGGGGACTCATGTGGACGGTGGCATTGGGGCCTTCGGTGGAGCTCCTTATGCGGCCACGAAACGTGTGAGGGGGGTGCCGAAATTGGCTTGGAGGACGCATGTGGACGGTGGCCCTAGGGCCTTCGGTGGAGCTCCCCATGGGGGCACGAAACGAGTGAGGGGTGTTCCGAAATGGGTGTGCGGGACGCGTGTGGACGGTGGCATTTGGGCCTTCGGAGGAGCTCCCCATGGGGCCACGACACGTGTGAGGGGTGTGCCGAAATGGGTGCGGGGGGCGTATGCGGACGGTGGCACTGGGGCATTCGGTAAAGCTCCCCATGGGGCGTGGTGCTCCCCATGGGGGCACGACACGAGTGAGGGGTGTGCCGAAATGGGTGTGCGGGACGCATGTTGACGGTGACATTTGGGCCTTCGGAGGAGCTCCCCATGGGGCCACGAAACGCGTGAGGGGTGTGCCGAAATGGGTGCGGGGGGCGTATGCGGACGGTTGCACTGGTGCATTCGGTAAAGCTCCCCATGGGGCCACGAAACGTGTGAGGGGTGTGCCGAAATGGGTGCGGGGGACGCATGTGGACGGTGGCACTGGGGCATTTGGTAAAGCTCCCGATGGGGGCACGAAACGTGTGAGGGGTGTGCCGAAATGGGTGCGGGGGACGCATGTGGACGGTGGCACTAGGGCCTTCGGAGGAGCTCCTTATGGGGCCACGAAGCGTGTGAGGGGTGTGACGAAGACGATGATGATGATGATGATGATGATGATGATGATGATGATGATGATGATGATGATGATGATGATGATGAGGATGAGGATGAGGATGATGATGAGGATGAGGATGAGGATGAGGATGAGGTGATGGTGATGGTGATGGTGATGGTGATGGTGATGGTGATGGTGATGGTGATGATGATGATGATGATGGTGGTGATGATGATGATGATGATGATGATGATGATGATGATGATCATGAGGAGGAGGAGGAGGAGGAGGAGGAGGAGGAGGAGGAGGAGGAGGGTGAGGATGAGGATGAGGATGAGGATGAGGATGAGGATGAGGATGAGGATGAGGATGAGGATGAGGATGATGCTGAAGCTGATGCTGATGCTGCTGATGATGATGATGATGATGATGATGATGATGATGATGGTGGTGATGATGATGGAGGGAGGAGGGCAGCTGGAGGAGTGAGGACGCGGGGCATTGTCTTTTCAAAACTAAGACCCGACACCACAGGATGGTTGGGGAAAAATATTAAAGCCGGAAACAATTCTGCTCGTGGGCTTGGCGCGGCGGTACGACTCGATGCCGCGCTTCGCCGCGCTGGGCTCTGCAGCGAGGCTGGGCGCGCAGGCGGTGCCCAGAGAGAGAGAGAGAGAGAGAGGGAGAGAGAGAGAGAGAGACGTGTCGCGTCGAGCTTGCGCCGCTCGGGCCTTTCGGACTGTCCCCGGGCCTCCGCTGACGGCGACGCCCGACCGCCGTGCTGCAGTGGCGGCGGCCCGTTCACAGGCATCTGCAGGGCTGCGCTGGCGGCTTTCGAGGCCGAGCTCCAAGTCCCTGCAGCGGCCGAGAGCGCACCTCCAGCGGAGGCCCCTGCAGCACTGGCCGCTGGCCTGGCAGCGGCGCCGCCGACCGGTGACGCCCCTCGCGGTCGCCGTCGCGCGCGGAGGTCGCCGACAGCGCTGCCGCTGAGGGGACCCCGAGGTGGCGGGAGCCGCGGTGGCGGCAAGAGACGGCGGCGGAACTGGCGGAGGCGCCCGCGGACGGCGGCCTCTCCCGCGCTCTCGGCCGCGCCCGCTGCGACGTGGGCGGCCCGCAGCACCGACATGCTCGAGGAGCCGGCCCCCCTTTCGGAAGCCAGGCGAAGGCTGGCAAACCCGTGGCTGCCAAAGCGGAGCTCCGGGAAACTGTTTCTTTCTTCCGGGAAGCCGCCCGTTATCATTTAGTGCGCTGAGTTTTATTCCGGGAGTTTGTTTTGCCCTTCCGGGAAGACCGTTTTATTAGCAGGCACGGATTTCCCAGCCCTCGCCCACGCGGCCGGGACGGGGAGCGCCGCCCCATCGGTCTCCTCTGGGGCCGTCAGGTTTAGCGCACGTGGTGTGTGCGCAGAGAATAATAGAGAGGAATAACAAGAATGATAAGAAGAAGCAGAAGAAGAAGAAGAGAGAAGAGAGAAAGAGAGAGAGAGAGAGAGAAGGGCACGGCCTGCGCAAGTATAGGAGAGACTGCGTCTCGTCGGGGTTCCGGGGGTGGTCCATGAATGCAGCTCTTCCGAGGCAAGCCCGTGCCCTGTCCCCCCCTAGGCCGCGCTGGGGCGTTGGGCTCGAATCTGGGGCGGGGGCCGAAGGCGAGGCCAGCAGCCGTCGCAGTTTTGTTGAAGAGAGCCCGCCGCTCCAGAGGGGACCGAAGTCGCTCGGCCACTGCAGCGCGGTACGCGTCGCGCCCTCTGATCTGCCGTCGTGCCCACTCCTGGCCAACGAGAACCGAGTATTTTTGTTTCGGGTGGAGGGCAAAGGGTGAACCCTGAAATGCCGCTTCGATCGATCCTCGAGGCTTGAATCTGCAAGAGGTGAACCACGAGACGACTTGCTTCTCGAGGTGCAAAAAAATCCCATATGGATTTCACCCCGAGCCCTGCACCCTGCGAAACTACTTAGGAGAAGGCGCTGCAGCTGGAACGCCGAACCAGAAGCTGGGCTGGCCGCAGGTGCCCCGCGAGGATGCCCGGCTCTCCCGTGGGCCCTTGGGCACCGTGCGGAGCCCACGGTCGGCGCAGCATGCGCTTGCTGGCCTCTGGCACCAGCAGCCTGCACGGCACGTGCAGGCTGCTGGCACGAGGAGCAGTTCCCCCTGGTGAGCTCAGGCACCCCGACCCCCTGCTCGGAGCTCCGAATCTCGGGCCGGGCGAAAGGGGGGGATGGGAAAGGGGGGGTTACGAAATTTGCTGCATGCAGCTGGTTTCGGCCCCACCGAGGGGCCCATCCCTCGATACATAGCCGCCTCCGGCGCCGGGAGGCGCCAGGGAAATCAGCTCCGTGAGCTGATTCTCAAACCCCCCCTTTGCTATCCACCCCTTTCGCCCGACCCGATCAGAGCCCCGAATCATCAGGGGTGATTCGGGTCAGGGCTGACTCGGGTTCCTTCCTTCGGGGATGCGAACCCGAGTTACCCTGGGCCCGAGTTGCCCCTGAGCGTCAAATCATCAGGGGTACCTCGTGTCAGGGATCATTCGGGTTAGTTTTTCGAGCATCCGAGCCCGAGTTACCCGAGGCCCGAATTACCCCAGATCATTCGGGCGCCCAACCTACTGTGTTTCCTCTGCGGCTCATTCATGGGACCCTGAAGGACGGGGCCCTCGGGATGAGATTCCTTTCTACCCTCAGAGTCCATCCCTCAGGGCCCCACTTTTCAACCGCAGTGATGTGTTGTCGAACCACTGTGGTTTCGGGAGCAGTGGCCCTTTAAGTATGTCCCGAAGGATGGAAGCAATGACAACACGAAGAGTTTTCGGGCAAAGGCCGTGTCTCTGGGAGCATGGATCCGCATTGTTAGTTTGCCAGGAACCGTGGCCCCAGAGCCTAGATCCGTTTCTTTGCAAAGAGGGATCGTTGCCAAGCGGCCCAGGCTTAATTTTGTTACAAAGGGTCGCGTCCTATGGAGTGCGGTGGTGACCGTGGGAGCGTGGGTCCATCATATTCTGTCCCAGGGCAGCCAGGATTTGAGACAACCTGGTCCAGGCGTGCGGAAACCCCGTTTTCGAGCCGACGAAGTAGCGCGCGGTCGTTGGAATTTCGAGTACCAGTTTCATTGGAAGTTGGGCCATTATGTGCTATGAGATCTTGTGTCTAGGAAGTCACAGTTGCCAGGTTGGTGACCTCAGGGAAGAATTCCATGGCGCGGGTTGCCGCATTGCATTGATGCGGATAAGTTGTTCACTTGGTGAGGTTGGCATTCGCAGTTCCATCCGCCAGCTCCGCAAAAAAGGAGCCGACGGTTTGCTACTTTTGTGCGGTAGGAACTGTGTTCGCTTTTGAGCCGTTGTCCGCGCTGCAGCATCATTTCTTATGCATCCTGTTCGCTAGGCCCACGCATGAATTCGGGACGAGTGGGAGCTAGGAGGAGGGAAGGATAAGTGCGGCGAGGGGGTCGGGAATCCATCGTTAGTTGAAGATAGGTTCTGAATCCCAGGTTCGAGTAAACGTCAGGCGCCTTCCTGGTTCAAGAGTCGAGTGGGTTCAATGTGCATTCCTCGTTCCAGGGGGCGGGCGGCAGCCCAATCTACGTCCAAAGTCTGCGTAATTCATGTTTCTCCCACCTCTTCCGAACGATTGGTACGCCTTATCCAAGTGTTCTGGGTAGCTGTGGTGTATTATCGAAGATGCCTACGGCGAATCACTGCCACCCCTGCCTTTCAGGATACGCCTATGTGGCCAAGCATTGGGGCGAAGTTTGGCCACGCTATATAACCATGTCCCCGAGCCCGTTGTGGAAGCCCTTCGGGGAACACGTGGGGGAGGAAGAGGATGAGGAGAGTGAGGAACATGAGGAGAAGGATGAGAAGACCTCTTGGGAGCTTCTTGGGTCATACTTTGGGCCTCCTGGGAGCTTCCTGGTGGCCTCTTGGAGGTCTCTCGGGGGCCTCCTTGGGCTTCTTGGGGGCCTCTTCCCTGACTCGTCTGACGCTGTCAGCAACTGTCTTCGGAGCTTCTCGAGACCGTCTTGGGCCCTCTTGGGGCGCTTCAAGGTCGTATTGAAGGCCATCTTGGGCGTCTTGGGGGCCTCTGGGGGCCTTTGAGGGCCGTCTCGGGGGCCTACCGGCCAATCCTGGGGCCATCATGGAGGCCTCTTGGGCGATCTCGGTGCAATCGTGGGGGTTCTTAGGCCGTCTGAGGAAGTGTTCAAGCAAATGCCAAAAACATCAAAAACCGAAGGGAAACAACATAAGATTGGCTTTTTCGGGCCTTCCTGGAGGACCTCTTTCTCTTTTGGCCGCCTTAGGGGCCTCTTGGGCTCTATTGGACCATGTTGGCGGTCTTGGAGGCATCTTAGGACCGTCTTGGAGTCCATCGTGGGGCTCTCTTAGGGTCTCTCAGGGGCCATCTGGCCCATCTTATAGGCATCTTGGAGGCAATATTGGACCTTCGTGGCCGTCTTGGAGGCGATTTGAGCAAAGGGGATTCTTTCCCCCGGACGTGCTAGGTGGCCGGCGGGTTGGGCCGAGACCTTTTACGGATAGTTTGTGCTAGCACAACAAAATGTGAGAGACCTTTTTATACAACAAAAAATGATGTAATCCAACAATTCGTTTAACGGAGAGTTTTTTTTACAGCAAATTTGCCAGACGTTCGACACGCCGTGCACCATAGTGGCAGGACCACCCAGGGTGGCGGATCTGGTAGTTTCGGCCCAACCCGCCACCGTTCTTGGGCTGTAAGCCAGGGGCGTCTCCGACGCCTCGTGGGGTGGCTTTCTTGGTGTTCTCGGGGGCCTCGTCGAAGCATGTTGCGGGCCTCAAGGTGGTCTTGGAGGTCATCTTGGAGCCCAGGGCTCCAAATAATACCAGACTGTGCTCACCCTCTTGGGGCCTTCTCGGGAACCTCTTCGGCCGTTCTTCGGGCTACACTTCCCAAACTCGAATGGACCTGGCACCTCGCCACATAATTCATAGACACGTATACAAGCATACATACATGCATGGATACGTTATGTGTATATACAAATATGTGTGCATCCAGATACGCATGCATGTCTGTAGATACTTAGACATGTGGATGTATGTGTATCCGTGTGTCCGTGTGTGTATACGTATTTACATATGTATACGTATAAGAATGAATATACTTGTGTGTGATGTTTAATGTAAATGTGCACATGTGTGTAGGTGTGTGCATACGTGTATGCATATGTGAATGTACATACACATTCGTATGCCTACACCTTTTTAAAATGCACATACCTACACATGCGCATCTGCATGTGCAAATGTAACCTCTTGTGTACATGAATCTGGGGCGATCTTGGGAGCCCGTTGGACCGTCGTGGAGCGTCGAAAAGCCCAACAAGGCGAGAATGGCAAAATGATGAAACATCATGGAGCAATCAATGATGTTGTCCTCTCGGCCCTTTGGAGGGAGCCTGTTGGAGCCCTCTTGGAGCCCTCTTGAGGCGTCTTGGGGATCTGCTGGGCCGTCGAGCCGTCTGGAGAACATCTTGGCCGTCTTGGACAGATCGTTCGACCACGCGGGCTCCCCTTGTACCGTCTCGGGGGCCTGTGGGAGCCCGTCTTGGGCCCTTCTGGGCCCCTGGGGACACGGGAAGCCCCAGGGGATCCGGCCTTTTGGGGAATTGGAAGCGTGAATAATTTTCAGGATTGAAGATTGAGTGATCAAGGGATTTGGGGACACTCCAATCGTGCCTCGCGTCACGGTGGCGGCGGATATGTGCTCGTAAGGGTGACCATATTCGCACACGTTCGACGTGTTTTGCCCTGCACCCACGGAGGTACAAGTGCAGCGCGGCTGAGTTCGACAAGTTTGTCTTGGACCACTTCGCCAGCCAGAGGAGCCCAGATGGGGATGAGGAAGACCGCGTGCCATCCATCGGGTCGGGTGAACGGGGGGTATTGAGAAAGAGGAGGTGGGTACGGAAAGTGTTGCAGGCAGTTTGTTTCGGCCCCGCCGCAGGACGGTGTCCTTGGACATGAGCTGTTCCGCTAACACCACCTTGACTCACCCCCCCTGTTCGTCCTACCAGGGGTGAGGAGGAGGAGGAGGATGACCGCGTGCCATCCACTACGGCAGATTCGCGACGTGTCTACGCGGCGGCGACCCCGCCGCGTGCGTTCGAGGCTGAACGCCGCAGGTGACCCAGAATCAACCGGTATAAAACGATCTGGTGATTCAAGAGGCTTACGCCATTTCGCCGGCACTCCGAAGAGAGAGGTTGCGACGATCGCAGAACCTATCCTGATTTCTCGTGCCGCCTGAAATCATGGGCCCACAATGTGCCTCTCTTGGGGCTGGCGGGTTCTCTTGGGGCCCTCGGCGCCAAACGGGGTGTCATGGGGATATGGCCTCTTGGAGTTCTCTGGGGGCGTCTGAAGGCTTCTTTCGGACTGGCACCTCCTCCTGGGCCGTCTTAGGCGCCTCCTGGCCTGGGCCCCAGTCGGCCATGTTGAGGCAGTCTTCAGGGTTTTTTGGACCGTTTTGGACTGATATTGCGGTCCTCTTGAGCCGTCTTGGACACTGTTGAGACCACAACAGCGATTATGCTAAACATCGACGTCCCACTCAGGGATTTGACAGACGTTTGCCTCTTGAAAGTTTACTGGGTGTCCTTGTGGAGACCTTTTGGGACGCCTCGGAATATTAAATGGCCTGCACTGTGGATAGCCAGGGTGGTTTCGAAGCCATGTCGCAGTGTTGGAGCCCAGTTTTAGCATGCTTAGATGGATTATTTGCCGCTCCTCCTAACTTCTCCTGGTCGCCCTTCCTCCCCCTTCCTCTACTCTCTTCAGCCAGCCTTCGCGCGTTCTGCTGTCTCCTGCTTTCCCTCTTCTCCTTGCTCCTCCTCCCCGTCCCCCTTTCTCCTCATCACTCCCGTCATTCTCATCCTCCGCATGATCATGATAATCATCACCATCACCATCACGTGCGCTCGGATTTCCTGGATCGGCGCTGGACCCCCTCCCTGACGCGCGGATCGCGCCAGGGGCGGCGCTGGAGGCTCGCCAGGGGGCGCAGCGCCGATGCGAGAAGTGCGCGGACCTCCGATATACATGCGTGTATATAGATCTATATATATATATATATATATATACATGTATGCGTATTTACATAGGACCACACATATAGTCATTGCGTGCTCCTCGGGGGAGGGCGCGCCGCCAGGGGCGCATCAGCATGGCCGGCTTCCCGTACGTACGTCGTCGATGTCGCTGTCGTCGACGTCGCTGTCGTCGTCGACGTGGTCGTCGTCGACGTCGTCCGCGTCGTCGTCGTCCATGGCGGCGTCCTCTTCCTCCTCCAGAGGCGCATCGGCATGGCCGGCTTCCCGTACGGAACCGACTGCCACTTCCTCCCCCAGGCCCGCCCGGGCGGGCGCGCGCCCGGAGCCCCACGCTCGACGCCCCGTTCTCGGGAGGAGGGGGGCTCCCCAGACATGCCTGGGGGCAGGAGGACGAAGGACGGAAGGAGGAGGAGGAGAAGGGCGGGGAGGACGCCTACGGGGAGGATGACGAGGAGGACCAGGACGAGGAGGAGGACGAGGATGACCAGGACAAGGGCCGAGGAGGAGGAGGAGGAGGAGGGGAACGAAGAGGAGGAGTCAGGATGAGGGAACGAAGTCCTGGAAGAAAGGGATGCTGGATGTCATTGTTCTCGAGTTCCCAAGGCCCACGGCTCGGGATGAGAAGGTAGAAGGTGGGGGTCAGTGTGTACACGTCCCCCGGCCACTTCTCGAGGAAACCTGTAGACCACTTGCTCTTCCCACTTCGTTTCCGGGTTGGCACATGTCACCTCCTGCGTCTTTCTCGTCAACGCATGATCCCTGTGTAGGCTTTCTTTTCTGCAATGTGTGGTTACATGTGGGCGTTCACGATACGAGTGGACCAGTTGATTTGTATCAATCTCTTGATCTTTGACATGCCCCCTGCCAGGCCGGCAGTTATTTTAGGGGTGAACCTGGGGGGACATTGTCCAATCCATCCCGCCCCCGCCGCGGAAGCGAAGGGGGAAACGGCGGGGCACGCCCCCGCCCGCCGTTTTGTCGGACCCCCGTACTTTTGGCCAAGGCGCCTCCGGAACTTGTGGTGGCAGTGTTTGTTTTATGGTCACCCACCCCTTCGCGAACCGCCGCGCGCCCGGGGAATGCGCCCGAGTCGACAGGCCGTCGCATAGTTTGTGGACCCACCCCAAGGCCAGAGGGTTTTTCGGGAAGGTAGATTCCGGTTCTTTCACTAAAAGCAAACTTTGCTGGCCGACAGCTTTGGGGAAGGGTCCGATGGTGTATTCTCAGAGGGTTGATTTACCAATCGACGCTTGCTTGGGGGGGTAACCTTTATAGGGGAGGTTCGGAATGATTCCCCCCGTACGAGAAGGTGGCCCACAGGAAAGCCCCAGGGTCCAGGATCCGCTTCCACCAGGACCCACTATTTTACGCCAAGGGGCGTGATGTGGAAGAGGAGGAGGAGGAAGAGGAGGAGGAGGAGGTGGAGGAGGAAGAGGAGGAAGAGGAGGGAGATTCGAAGACCGAGGTCTTTCGACGTTTCTGGCGCTCTTCTTCGCATCCGGATGCCTCCAGGTAGATTTCGGAGACCCGTGATGTTTTCAGAGCGCAGTCTGAGCAACCCTTGGGGCGTCTGTTGCTCTCACTCTTTCGCCTGCCTCCAAGGCATGGAGTGTACCCCTTCTGGGTGCTCCACTACATGCTATTTTGATATAGACCGGGTCCAGTCTGACGTTTTTATACAATATTGCGTCTCGCGTCCGTCTCATCATTGTTCCCTTCGCGTCTCCTAACTCCAGCCATCGTTCCCTGATCCTGAAGCTAAAGTTGCAAGTTGTTACAGGGGAATTGACCTATTGGTTTTGTGACTCTCGCTTTAGCGTCGCGCACCTTCGTTTTAAAGCTTACAACGGTCACAGAGTAGGAGGCCCAGTCGATTTGAAAACGCGGTTATTGCTCCAGGGCTGCACGAATTCGTTTCACATGTTTGTTTCAAGGCTGGAGGGACGGTCGTTTTCATAGTGCTGTTCTCAATGTGGTGCCGCGCACACTCCTTTCAGAAGATTGCGACAGTTCCGTACAAGGATGGAGGGCCGGTCTTTCAAAATGTTGTTATCGCTTCAGCGCCACGCGCATTATCTTCGCAAGTTTAGAAGGCTGGAGGCCGGTCGATTTCAAAATGCAGTTTTTCCCAGAGCGCCGCACACATTTGTTTAATTGTTTCGCCAGGTGCAAGTTGTACAATAGTGGAGGTTGGCTCGTGTTCAAAATGCGTAGCTCGCCTGGAACTTTCCAGTTATACAACCCGAAGTTCGAATGCGTGCAACACGTCGCGTGCGACTTCGCAAGTTCACGATCTTAACTTTTTGCAGGTGTGCAGCAGATACACGGATGCATGGTTACATCTTTTCTGAAAACCAGGCTCTCCTGGTTGACATGTAGGTGGGTTTCATTATCATATTTGCTTGCGCACCTGTTAGCTCGAAGGGTAGGAGTCTCGCTCGAGTGGCCATGCCCACCAGGCGTTCGTCATTCAAGGGGGGCGCTTCCTGCAGTGGAGAAGAATATTTTAGAGATTGATCAGGAGGGTGTACTGCAGCATCGCTGACGTGTACTGGTGTTAATCTGGTCGCCCTCATCCTCACCCTCCCTCCTCTCCCCGCCCCGCCTCCCTCCTTCCCCCCCCTCTCTCGTCTCCCATCCCCCATCCTCATTCCGTCCTCCCTCCTCCCTCGTCAACCTTTCTCTCTCCTTCCCCCTTCCCTCTTTTTTTGTTTTCTCTCGCCCTCTCTTTCTCTCTGTCTCTCTCTCTCTCTCTCTCTCTTGCCTTCTCTCTCTCTCTCTCTGCACATACATGTATCAAACGGCCCGACGGGATCTTCAACGTTGCTCTTCTCCTGGTCACATTGCATTCCATGTGATCTGCCCCAGGCCTCGTACGTGTTCGGCTGGGACAGGAAGCAGAGGCGTGTGGACCCTGCCCTCAGGCGCGTTGCTGCTGTTGATGCTACTGCTGCTCCTCATCCTCCCTCTCCCGCTCGCTCTCCCATTTGTCTTCATCCTCTAGTTACCCCTTCTTACACTACCTTCCCCTCCCACGTGCCTTCTCCACCCTCGTTGTCTCAGTCCTCCCACCTCCGCCTGCGGTCCTTCGGGGAATCCCTTGTCAGTCCTCCGCCCGCCTGCCTGCCGATGGATCGTGGAGGTGGTGCACCTGCGTGATGCGCTACGATCACCTGGAGGAGGACCTCAACCCGTTCCTGGACAGCGGCCCGGCCCTCGTGCGAGAGGGAGCGCCCCGCGAGACGAGCGGTGCGTGCTGTCGCGGACGTCTCCCGATGGCGTCCAAGCTGGGGACGAGGACTTACCGAGGGAGGTCTTCAGAACCCCCCCCAAAAAGGGGCAACCAATTTTCTCTTCGGCGGGAGGAAGAGGTTGTAAGACCAGTCCTATTCGCCGCCGAGGGCAAGGGGAGGGGAACCAGAACTGACGACCTCTCTCGGTCAGGAGGGGGTGGATATCATCAGGGCCGGGGCTCTGATGTCTCCCTGGGTCTCATGGCCCTCCTTTTCTTGTTGCGAAGGCCTCACGGCCCGTGCCGCCGCATGGGACGACCACCCCTCCCCGGGGGGCCCGTTCGGGACCCACCGGGGATCACCCCATGGGACCCCCCCCCCGCCTGCCAGCGGGGGAGGGATCAAAGGGAAGGGGCTTCTGTCGGCTCGATGACGACGTTTTCTGATACGTCCCCTGCCCCCCCCCCCTGGGCGGGGGAGGGATCAAAGGGAAGGGGCTTCTGTCGACTCGATGACGGCGTTTTCTGGTACGTCCCAGGCCCACCCCCCCCTAGGCCGCGCACGTGCCTCTGGCCATGATTTGCAAACCCCCCTTGTTGGACTCTAGGGTTCCCCGGGCCCCGCCCGCTCCGGCCGCCTGAGGCCCCGCCTTCCTGCGCCCTGTCTCCCTAATTAAAGCTGTGCGTAGCCCGCCTAGCTTTTAGCGGAAGAGGTTCGCTCCCGCCCCGCAGATGAAAAAGTTGGACTCTAGGCCTCTCAGATGGGGTCGGAGTAGATGGAGTCGAAGGATCGCGCCGCATCGCCGATACATCGACGGTGCGGCTCGATGCGGAGCCCGATTATCTCCACGCCGACGTCGGCGATGCGTCGCCGGTACATCGCCGATGCATCGGCCATACATCGCCGATGCATCGGCGATCTGGCGCGATCCTCGGACCCCTCTATGGACGCCCCCGAGCTCCCCAGACGGCAGGGAGAGGGGCGACAGAGGGGCGTCACAGGGCAGAGGGCCCATCGACGGGCAGGGGCCGCCTCGCGTGGGGTCGCCCGCCCCGTGGACCCACTCCCCTCCACCCCCTCCGCCCGTCAGGGGCAGCGTGCCAGAGGGTTCCAAAGGGGGCTTTTGGGGAGGGGGCTTTCCAGAGAGCCCCCCAGGGTCGGGTATAGCCAGGGCCCCGGGTAAGGGGACCTGGTTAGTGGTAGGGCCTTGGGGCCCCTCAGTTGGCCAGATTCACTAAAGCAGGTTTGCCGTAACTGGTGTTTTTCGGGTGACGGCAGTTCCGGTTAGCGGAACGGGGCGGGGGGGGCGCCCCCCGGTACACATCACTAAACCAGGTTCCACTAAACCCAGTTTTGCCAACGCCCGACAGGGGCCTCCGAACCTCGTCAAAACAGAGGGTGCGAAGCCCTTGGGGGACCCCTCCTGGAAAACCCCCTCCCCAAAAACTCCTTTTGGAAGCCTCTGGACGTGGTGGGGGTGGGGGGGGGGGGGGCGATATACCATAGGTTCGTGTCGTGTCGACCAGCGGCTGCCGGCGTTCAACGTGGAACGCGGGCGGCGGCCCAGAATCTGTCGATGTTGAACGATCGGACGTTGCGGAAGCGGCCGATCGTTCAAGGCTGAACGATCCCCGCGGTGTCAGGAACCAACGCCAGGGGCGACACTACACGAACCTGCCGTAGGCTCAGGCGGGGGATGCATCGAGGTTCGAGGTTTTCGGGCGCTTTCTCAGGCAATCGCAAACATGGATCAAGGGGGCGTGGATCAGCGCCGGGTCCCGTTTCCATGGGAAACTTCGGATTTCCGTTGCCGAACGAAGCGGCATTGGCAGCATGTTGGGGAGGGCACCCCACCCGATCCATGGATTTGGCGACCGAGCGCCAAATCCACGGATCGTTAATCCATGTTTGCGCGCCCCCGATGTTCCTCGGTTCCCTGTGGTTTTCCAGCCTCGGGATGCTTTCCAGCGGCTGCGCCTCGCCGAGAGCGTTCTGGGGGGGCCAGGATCGTCCTGGACCGCCACAGAGAGCCGAGTTGTGGCCGAAAACATCGCCCCCGTGACTCATCCCTCATCCCCCCAACCCCCCGGCCGGATTTCTTTTTTTCTTTCCGCGGGGGGTCAACCTTCGCGGCGACCCGTTAAACCCGGGACCCCTGGCGGCGCATGGATTTCTTTCCTTCTTCCCCGCGCGCGTTGCCGTTGGAACCCTTGAACCCCTCCGACTACCGTACAACTCGTACTTGAGTACAACTGGTACTATCATGTCCTATCGCGCATATTTTCCAATATAGTGGGTTTCCAATATAGTGGGTTTCCAATATAGTGGGTTTCCAATATATTGAGTTTCCAATATATTGCGTTTCCAATATACTGGGTTCCCAATCTATAAGCCCGAACCCGAACCCAAACCTCACCGGCTGTAATTCAGTTGTTCCCGTACTAATACAAATCCCTAGTGCAACCGCGATTAAGGTGTTGTTGCATTGCACTTACAGTCTCGGCTCTCACGCTTTTCTTCCTCTGGTTGCGCTTGGGGGGGTGGGACCCCTCGCGCGGGCACCCCCGCGGCTGGGAGTTCATTCCTCTTCCGGAATTTGAGGGGGGGGTAACCCCCGTGCTCGAACCCCATCGCCAGGGTTTTTTTCTTTCCTCCGCGGAAACCGGACCCCCTGGGTTCTTCGGCGCGCCCCATTTTTTTTTCTTTCCGGTTGGGCCTCCATGGGTCTTAGGTTGGAGTCACCCGGGTGATCCGAAAACCAAGGCGCAAAGATAGGAGGGGATATGCTCAGGGGGGGAATGCATCGACCCCCCCATCGCCCATTCATGGCCAGCAGGGGCCCAATAGACACACCCCGCCCAGGAGCGTGCGCCTATCGCCGATCTATCGGCAACGTATCGCCGATCCCAGCTCGATGCTCCCCCCCTGAGCCGCTCCGCTCGGGCCGATCCACGCGGTGGACCCGTCCCGTCCACCATCGGGCTCCCGTCGACGGGTCCCGCAAGCACACCCCGTGTGCCCACCGGGGAGGGCACAGTGTGTCGCCAGACTTCCTCTTGCCATCGGAGAATCGCAGACATAGATTAAGACGCGCTCCGCCGCCAAATGAGGCGGCATGTGCCTCATGTTTCGGGGGCACCTTATCCGATCTATACATATGGCGCCCACGCGACAGTTACATGGATCCCTAATCCATGTTAGCTGTTAGCGTGCACCCGATACCAGCGTGAGCCTGTCAGGCTCCGCTCTGGGAGATCTGCAGGTCCGAGATCTCGACCCTGCCCTGACCCTCCACCCTCTGCACATCGTCCTGCTCCCTTTCTCCGCTCTTCCTCCTCGAACGGACTTCCTCCTCGCAGCTGCTGGCGCGCACGAGGCTGACGCAAGCTCAGCCCGCACGTTCGCGCAATGTGCGATGGTGAAAATAGTTGTGTTTTTTGGATCCCTATGTCGTCTGTTGTCATATGCGTTAGGCGCCTTCCTATGTCACAGCTTGAGTGCTATTCCTGATGTCTTCGTTTCCAGGGGGCTGGCAGAGATCCAATATACCTCCAACGCCATCCTGCTTCATACTTCTTCCCATTTGTTCCGACCGATATTGCCCAGCTCAGATTAAGTAAAGAGATGCACTGTTCGGGCACGACTCATCAGCCTTGGTTACATAGAACGCCCCAGAGTAGATTTCTAAAACATTCGGATACTGACCATGGCGACATGCGTTGCACAATGCGCCACATTAGGACGACGAGGCATCGAGAATGAAACAGAAATGGTACTTCACCCCATCGAGTGGGAAAGGCGAGCAGCATGCATCCGAGCTCACATTCAAATTCCATGAGGACGAATGTTGGTAACGCATCAAGGGCGGAAGAGGAAGTGGGTGGATGATCCACGTGCACCGCACTGTAAGCCTTGCCCACGCCGACCCAGGATGCGCATGCTCGTATGGTCCATCTCGTGTTTGGGATAATACGGCACTGCTTGTCTTCCAAGCCCGACGAGGGTCGTCTTCTCATGCGTGTGAGATCCTTCACGTCCTCCTCCGACATTGGTCGGGTCATCGTCCCCATACTTTTCCACATCCTTCTGTTCATCTCTCTGCAGCTCCGACAAATTCTAGAATCAAAAGGTGACCGGCCAGATGCCTCCGGAGGCTTCCGGAAGCCTCGGCCGAGGTCGCTGGAGTTCCCATGTGGGCCGCCAGGTGGCCCTCCAGAGGCATCTAGAGGTTGCAAACCACTTTTACAACCGTCGATCCCCATCCATTCCCATCGGTCGATCACCGATCCTCATCCATGCCTTGGTCATCCTCCGCTCTTCTGGTCTTGCCCGCCCCCTTCCTTTGCAAGCCAGGAGGCGCAAGGGCCACGCCCACCATGGGACGAGAGGGGAGGGGCAGGTCGCAGCAGGGGGAGGTCGGAGCCAGCGTTTCTACATATCCACCGCCTTGGGAAGCGATCTCCCAGGGTCCCAGACGGTGGTGGGTGTGGATATGGTATTCGGGTTGACCCAAAAGGGGGTCCAGCGACAAGGGGATGGTGCAATAGTTTGGTCAATGGACTTGTGGGGTTGCAATACATTGGGGCGTGCAATAAATTTCAGAGCGCAAATGTATTGCTGGTTTGTTCTTGCGTGCAATACAGCGCAATCCAATTCTCCGGCGCAGTACATTTGTAATACAGGCGGGCCGGATTAGTAGGTCGACCCTGCCTGATCAAGGGTACTTTTGTGTCCTGTGTCTCGCGACCCATACTTCGTTCATTCCTGTGGCGATGTGGCCCTTGAAAGGGTCTTGAGTCCTCTCGCGTGTCCTCTCCAATCAAGCACGACTGTACAATGGCCCCAAATCTATTGCACCACCCCTTTTCAGCTGGACCCCCTTTTGGGTCACCCAAAATTATGTAGGTCCCCCAAGGCACGCAACGGTCTACATCAATTTCAAGTTGGGGTCATGTCCCGGGGTCCTGAGACACTGTTGTCCGAGGCGGTGATTATAGGTGTGAGTTCCAGCCGCGAAGGGAAGTTGGTAACAGAGGGAAAGGTGAGAGGCCAGCACAGAATATCTCTTCTATTTGGTGTTTCTCCAACTCTCGTGTCGTGCTCTCTTTTTGAAAAGAGCGTTGCGGTCTCCACTTCTCCCATCCCCCTCCTGCCTCCCGCCTCCTCCTCCGCTGCTCCATGGGAGGATGCGAACTGCGCAACTGTCGCCTCTTTCGTGGGGCCCTGGGAGGCTCGGCGGAGGTGGGAGTCACGCGCATCGCTTGGGGACCTCGTTTCTCCCTGGAAGACTGCGAACTGCTTAACTGTCGCCACTTTTGTGGGATCCTGGGAGGCACGGCGGAGATGAGGGCAGCGCAGATTGTGTACATCTGGCGATGCGTTTTTTGTTTGTTTGTATGGAGCATTCGTACAAATGTTCGCCTCGCGTGGAGAAGGTGCATGGGTACGTCTCGGGCACTTGGCAATTCTCGGGCCTCCCCGAATGGGCCATGGGGGACCTGGGAATTTGAAGACCCCAGTTCGCCCTCGCCCCCATGTTCTGGAAACCTCGGAAACTTTCCGAAGCCAAAGGCACCCCGAAGTATCCGAGAACGCCCATCACCTTCGTTATCATTCTTCATACTCCTGGGCCTCCTGCTGCGCGCAGTTCTGAAGACGAGAACGTCCGTCGGCGTGCAACCGAATGCAAGCGAAATGAATGAATGAATCTCCTTCATGGCCAAATGTGCACTGACACGCGTACTAGAACCCCCGATCGGACGAAAACGTGCTACGTATCGGCTGGCGTTCGGCCCAGTCGACGAATGATCTACCAGGCCAGTCAACCCACCGACCCGCAACTCCAACCCTCCGAACAGGCCGCTGGGGCCCAGGAGGCCAGAGCGGGGCACAGGGACTCCGCACTCGTGTCCCCACCGGCTCGGGCGACCTGGTGAGGACCCTCCCAGGGAGGCACCCGCGGGGGGAGTGACCTCCTCCTCCTCCTCCTCCCCCTCCTCCTCCTCCCCCTCCTCCTCTTGCTCCTCCTCCTTCCCCTTCCCCTCCACCTCCTCCACCTCCTCCCTCCTCCTCCTCCTCCTCCTCATCCTCCTCCTCCTCCTCCTTCCTCCTCCTCACCCCCCCCCCTCCTCCTCCCCCCCCTCCTCCTTCTCCTCCTCCTCCTCCTCCTCCTCCTCCTCCTCCTCCTCAAAGCCCTCCTCCACCCGGCGGGGCGCCTCCAAGAGAGAGCCATCACCGCAAACGAAATGGGATGAGGAGGAGGAGGAGGAACAGGAGGAGGAGGAGGAGGCGTTGCGAGCCCTGCCTGATCACCCCGCGGCCTTCTCCTGGCCTCCTCAGGGTCCCATGCTGTGCGCGGGGGGGGGCGCCACCCCCGTCGACAGCCCCGAATCGAACCCCGTCGCAGACAACCACCGCGCCCCTGCGGGTCCAATCGACGCTGAGGTATCGAACACCCCCGCCTCGGCCCACTTGGCCGCGAATTTCTTGCGGATCCTGCACCCCAGCCGTCGTTTCAGAAATCTGACCTGCAGGGGTAAGGCTCCCACGTGGTTGCCCAGGATCCTCCCCCCGATTCTTGTACTGGGCCCTCGATTCCGATTCGATGCGATTTGGCTCGATTCACCGGCATCGGCCAAGGAGAGCATGAGCCGGGCGCGGCGATCCGATTTTGATTCGATCCGGGACGATTCATTGGCGACCCGATCCGTTTCCGATCCGATCCAATTAGCGGTTCGATTCAGTTCAGGCCTGCCACGCTTGCTGTAGAACGCGGGCTACCCCTGGGCCTCCTCCCCAACCTCTCGCCCGCCCCGAGGAGGCCCACGGCTACTCCGCTCGCGTCCGGTTCAGGCCCTCGAAGAGGCGCGCGCGCGGGTTTTGCCCAGCGCGGCGGGGTCGTGCGTTCTGGGCGCTCGCATGCGCAAGCGCGCGTGCGCGCATTCAAGCACGCGCGTCAGGCAGACCGCCTGGCAACCACAGGAGCTTTGGGACGTTATCGGCAATGTTCTGATATCTTAAAAGATTTTTGATCATGCACACCGCCTCGCGGGGTCACGGCCAGATGAGCATCCCGTTCGCTCATGGGCTACGAGGCCGTATTGGAGTTCTCTTAGACATTATTTTGGCCGTATGTGCAATGTTTCGGGTATCGTGGAGCCGTCTTGAGGCCCTTCGGCGGCGTCTTGGGCTCGTCTGGGGCTCTTCTCGGAGCGTTTTGAGCCTGTACATATTGGGCTCGGGGTCCATTTGGTGCTGTTTAGGAGTGTCTCGGGGCGATAGTGGGAGCCCCTTGGGGCTCTGTCGGGCCGTGTTAGTGCGGTATGCGGGGCCGTCTTGGACGCCCTGACACTTGAAACAACTTATATCAAAATATCATACCATACTTAATTATTGCTCGATCATTTGGTCATCGTGGAGGTTATCCTAGATCCATCTTGGAGCGTCCTGAACCGTCTTGGATGTGTCCCTGGGCCCCCATTAGCCCTCTTGGACTCTCTTGGGGCCAAATTCTCTTGGAGCCGAATTGGACTCCTCTTAGCGAATCTTGGGCCGAACTGGGCCGGCTTGGGAGCATGCTGGGCCGTCTGGGAGCCTTGCAGGGCCGCCGTGGGGCCAGACAGGCGTTTTACAAAGAAGCCAGCAGACGTGGCGCGGCCGGCAGAGGGGTTTCAGGCCTGGTATACACTACACGTGTAGTATGATCGTCAGGTGTAGTTAGACACGTGGCCCGTGGTTGTCCTTCGGTTGTTATGTGGGTGCCTTGCGGTTGTTCCTTGGTTGTCCCGCGGTTGTGTTGTGTGTTTTTTCCCCCGTGTTTGTTCCGTCGTCGTCACCTAGTTGTTGTGTGGTTGCCCGTGTTCGTCCCTTGGAAGCCCGCGTGCGTGTGTGAGACGTTGTGACATCTTTATCCGGTCGACAGATAGTGGCACGGACATATACATATATATATATATATAAAGAGAGAGAGAGAGAGAGAGAGATAGGGAGGTTTATAGATCGAGAGGGGTAGTAAAATCTAGAGGAATCGATCTTTGTAGTGGGATCAGATGGTAGACAGTGTGCGCCGGTCGATTGGGCGGGCAAGATCGGTAGATTGGTATGTCTCGAATCCGACCCAATTCCACTCGCAAGCCGAAGGCTGCACCCTTCCCCCCTGCCTCTCTTGTTTAGCCGAAGGGCGGTCCTATGGGTATACTGATGGGCGCGGGGACGAGAATGGGGAATGCGGCTGATGAGGGCCGAGGCGTGGGACCATCGGATTCGATCCGATGCTGACCCTTGGTCCAGGGGGCAGGACTCTAACGGTGACGTCATCCTCCACCTCCTCCTCCTCCTTCTCCACACGTTCTTCTTCCTGGTCCCACTCCTTCTTCTCCTCGTGTTCCACCTCCTCCTCCTTCTCCTCCTCCTCCTCCTCTTCCTCCTCGTGTTCCTCCTCCACCTCCTCCTCGTGCTCCTCCACGTGCTCATCCTTCCCGCTTCCTTTCGGTATCTTCCCTCCAGCACGGGCACAGCTCGCAGAGCTTGCCGTAGAGCAGCCTTGCGTGAAACGGGCTCCAGGGCTCTCCGCAGTGTTCTTGGCAACGGGGCCCTGCACGGGCCCCGTGGCCGTCGGAAAACGATTCGGGACGAGAGGGCTGTCACGGGAAAGGCCGGACCCGTTTCCCTCAGGACCCGCTTCTTTCATTCGACTAGACGTTAGAGTGACCTTTCGCTGGAGTGACCTCTGGTGCGGGCACAGATGGGTCCCCAGATGGATGAAAACGAAGCGGGAGCAGCGGCTTGTGCGCCCAGGTTTGGTCCCCCCGCGGCCCCCAAAAAGCTGCGCACCAAAGGTCACTCTTACCCAGGGTCGCTCCTCCGTGTAGCCGATTTCATTCCAAGCAGTTCGCACGGCTCACATGCCGAGCGTGTTTCCCTGCGTCGGGTGTTCGGTCAAGGGCCTCTTGTCAAACGCAACATCCAGCTTCTGCGCCGAAGACCGTCAGAAGACCGCCGAAGACCGCCCAAGGTCGATGGGCAACGAGCCCGCAACAGAAACATGCGCCACGCTTCGATGTTCGAATATTGCGACGCGGGCCTTGAGGAGGTGCCAGGAGGCCTCTAGAGGCCCAAGCGGGCCAGGAGCGCCCCCAAAACGGGCACCCTCGATCCTCCTCCTCGAACGGGGAGCCAGGGGCATCCGCCCTCCGCCATCAGCGGGGCCGGCCGCCGATTTATCGGCGCTATATGGTTGATTCTAGCTCAACGTTTCCCCTCTACGCTGGTCCCCCCTGTCGCTCCCCCTCGGGAAGGGGGGGCGGACAGAGGCAAAGGGCACGCGGCCGCCGTATCCTGGCCCAAATCTGCTCAAAGTCGGCCCCGGGACCCTCCGAGGGGTCCGCCCGGGCAGCTTTTTCGGGCCGCGTCCAGCCGTGGCGCCCAAAACAAAGGAGCGGCCCAGATCTCCGACGATCTGACTTTTTGCAGTCCGGGCGTTTCTCCTTAGAGTTCCGCATCTGGGGCCCGTGTTCGGGCCTTGGCTGGTCCTGGGGAAGGGGGGGAAAGGGTCGGGGTCCCTGGGGCTGCGGATTGACAAATCGTTTCGGCAGATGTCAGTGGACGACGTTGCCCGTGCTGTCATTCTCGTCATCGCCGTCTTTTTCACCCCTCGCGCTGCATCATCTGCAGGCCGTCTTCCTGCAGGGAGCCGCTCGGGAGGGACAACCTGAGCGCGGCCGCGAAGGACGAATGCGGCCCGCGCTGAGTCAGAACGATTGCGGATCCCCCATCATTCACCCTCGCATACTGGTAATGATTGATCTTCCTGCTCCTGTGGCGCCCTCAAACTTGCTGCTGCGGAGGCAGAGCCATGCTGTCGCTCGGTTGTGTGATCTTGCTTGGAGTGCCGAGTTCCAGTCCGGTCCAGTCCCGTGGTGCTGCTCGGCGCGGCCGAACGAGCGCGATGGAGTTCATTCCCACGTGGGTTTGGGGTGTTCGTTGTATCCATCCTTGTGCCGGTCCTTGCGCGGCTGTTCTTTCTTTGTCAAGTCGTGCCATTTCGACACTTGCACACCGTCTTCTGCCGAGGTTGGCGGAATCTCAAGCTGGCCCCCATGGCCCCCCGACTACAACAACGGTTTCCGCGCGGGATATCCTCTTAATCAGGTCCCTATTGTACGACCTATCGCGGACCCAAAAGTTCTTGACGCTACGCGCATTCTCACAGGCGCCTAATTTAGTCCGCTGATCATTAGTTGCGCGTTGACTTTACGCCGAGCGTTTTGCCGCTACGGTCGCGATCAAACAACTATTCTCACAGCCCCACCCAGTAGCGATTTTCAGGGAGCTGTCTTGACACGGGAGGCGCACAACATACAGTGCAATGTCGACCCGCTCACTTCTGTTAATTAGTTTTGTTTGGAGAGATGGCAAGCGCCAAGTAGGAGTGCCGCGCCGCCAAAGCCTTCATGGCTCACTCTTGCGATTTTCGTGACAGGGGATGGGTGCATTGGAGGACATGCTGAGAGCTAAATCCAATCGGCGACGGAAGAGTCCATGCAGCAGATCACCTATGCCATCCAGAACCGATTCCTTGGCACATCGTCTTGGAAATCTTACATCTTGTTGAGTTCTCACACGAGCAGCTCGCACGCCATCCAGTAGGCGCGTTGCCATAATTCACAGCGTTGGCAGCATGCAGTGGAACAGCCGTCCAGAAGGATTCGTGGAGCACCGTATTCTGCTGACGACGGAGCAGCCCACACAGCAGGGCATACGCTGGATCCAGAGTCGGTGCTCAAGGCGGAGTTGTTGCTGGAGCGTCTGCGCGGGCGGAGCGGCAGCGACGCAACGGTACCTCCATCCCCCCATTGCCTTCCAGATTTCTCCAGGTCAGCACACGAGAAAAAAGGGAGTGAGAATGCGAGGGCCCTGGAGCTTCCTCACCCGTTGTTCACGGCAGCGACGGCACTATCATGGGCGCACGAAGCCAACGGGGCTTGTTTGAGAAAAGTGGAAAAGAAACCAGCAGCACGGAGGGCAGAGTCGCATATAGCCAGGACCCGGGGTAAGAGGACCCGGTTAGTGGTAGGGCCCTGGGGCCCTTCAATTGGCCAGATTCATTAAACCAGGTTTGCCGTAGTTGGTGTGTTTCGGGTGACGGCAGCTCGGGTCAGTGGAAATGGGACGGGGGGGCGCCCCCGGTACAAATCACTAAACCAGGTTCCACTAGACCCAGTTCTGCCAGCGCCCGACAGAGACGGGAGCCCGCCAGGAGCTCGTCGAGCAGGCATACAGTGACGACCTGGGCCTGCAGAGCGCGCTGGCCAGCCCCCAACCCCAGCCTCGCCGCGGGGGGGGGGCCCAGGTCACCCCCACGGGGCGCGAAGGTCCGTGCCTCCCAAATTCAGGAGGAGACAAAACACACAGACACAATTCATCGTCGATTCCCCGGAGAGTATGGGAGAATATGGGAAGTGGGGGGGAAGACAGAAACCCAGAAAATATAGGAAAAGATTGGAAATCCTGTTGTTTGTGTGTATTTATTTGTGTGTCCCAGGCTTCACAAATGGGGTCCGAGTGCGTAGATGGGGTCGGAGGGTCGCGCCGCATCGCCGATGCATCAGCGATGCGGCTCGACGTGGGTCCCGATGTTCTCCACGCCGACGTCGCCGATGCATCGGCGATGCGGCGCGATTCTCCGACCCCATCTGCCCGCGCTGCGCGCGTCCCGGCTTGAGCCGCTAAGCTGGCCCTCGTCCAGAGGGCTTTGCGGGGGCGCGAAGATCACCGCGCGTCGCGCACCCGCGAGGCGCGATGCGTGAAATTGAGTGACCCAGGGGAAGAAACGCTACGGGCCATCTCGCCTTCTCCCCAGCCACGGTTCCTGGACGATCGATCTGGTTCGAACGAGGGCAGAGTGGGTTTTGAGATGTGTCGCCGCTCTCTGCCTTGTGAGGCCCTTCCAGGGCTTCGGGGCCGTCTTCTGGGAACTGCCCCTGGGTCCAGTACCCGCTCCCCTCAGGACCTTCTCCTATTCATGCCAAACGTTGCCGCCAAACCGCATCATGAGGATGAGTGTGACTCTCCTGGGGGAACCTTGCATCCTTGCCTCTCGGCCCGTCAGAGTGGGATCTGCAGGAGGACGGTTTCAGCCACACTTCTGCACAGCACCGTGAAGAGGCTCCACGGGTGGACAGAGTGAGCGGCCACGGCCGCCCCGCGCAGGCCGCCGGCCGGCCCGTCCCCTTAGCAGGGGCGACTCCCGCGTCGTTCCTTCGCTGCTTCCTGGCGCATCTTGGCGCTCAGGCACGGGCCGTGGGCTTCCAGCTTCGGTTTTCGTTCGGCTTGGCATTGCTCGGACGTGTGCATTCTTCCTTCGGCGAGGACCATCGAGGAGCATCCTTGATCATCTCGCGAAAAAGCCACGCACGAAACCGAAAAAAAAAACAGGAAAGGGACGTCCGAGCGATGGCCAGCTGGGCGTCCAGGGGCCCTGCAGCCCCACCGCGCGGCATTGCGACCGCCTGCCGCGGCCCCGGCTCCGCGGCCTCCCTGGCCACGGGGCCCTCTCGCGGCCTGCTTGCCGTGGCCCCCGGTCCCGACCGAGAGAGGGACGGAGCTCTGCTGGCCGCTCCCAGCTGCCTTCGAGCTGCCAGATCAAGACGCGGTGCAGAGATCCGTAAGCATTTTGGCTCGAGCACCTTCCGCCTCGAGGACCTGCAGCGCGTTGTGCCCTCTCCCGCCCCCTATTGTAGAAGCAGGCCGCCCGCGTCATGGCGCTCC
Organism: Prorocentrum cordatum; assembly: GCA_963575745.1. Lineage (NCBI taxonomy): Eukaryota > Dinophyceae > Prorocentrales > Prorocentraceae > Prorocentrum > Prorocentrum cordatum. Next base: position 24,988 of record CAUYUJ010016002.1, on the reverse strand, counting down.
GCGCCGCCTCTGTGCTGCTCCTGCTGGCGTCCGCGCAGGCCGCTGTGACGCACACCAGGTTCGTGTGCGGCCAGCAGACGCAGATCTTCACCTCGACCTCCGCGGACGCCGCGGGTACCGCCGAGTTCTCGGAGATCACCACGGAGGACGGCAAGTGCAACATGATCCAGAATGCCAATGTTGCCTCTGTCAAGTTCTGCGGCCCAGGCAAGCTGACACTTTCGCGAATGACCTGCAGCGAGCACCACGACTACAAGGCACAGATCGTCGAGCACAGCGCGAGCGACTACACAACCAATTGCGAGGTCATCAGCACGGCGGGCACCGTCGTCGACGGCTGGCTCGGCAGCTTCACGCTGAGCTGCTGAGCTCGGGCCGCGCGGCACACCTCCCTGAGCATGGTCACCTCAAAAAAAAAAAACGCAATGCAGAGAGGAGATTCGGGCCGGGCGAAAGGGGGGGATTGGGAAAGGGGGGGTTACGAAATCTGCTGCATGCAGCTGGTTTCGGCCCCGCCGCCGGGCCAATTCCTCGATACATGCGCGCCTTCTGGCGCCGGGAGGCGCCGGGAAAATCAGCTACGTGAGCTGATTCTCAAACCCCCCTTCGCTATCCCCCCCTTTCGCCCGACCCGAGAGATGGCGGTGGAGGAAGGGGGCAAGCCGCGCAGGAGGTCCATAGCCATGTTGGCTCAAGCCGTTTTGGCTCCAGTAACAGCATCTTTTCGAGGTGGCTGAGTCAACCAGCGGCTTCTGGCCGACTCTTTCCCCCACGATCCATCCTCCTCGCAGCAGCGCTCATTCGTTTAGAGGGTGTCAATTGTTCTATCACGAGTACTGTTTCCGTTGTCGTCACTCCCGCTCAGTGTGGGTGTCTTGAAGACCCAGAAGTTACGCGAAGGACGACGCCAGGGCGGGGAAGGCAGGATGTATCGATGGACTCAGGCGGCAAAGGCGGTGCTGCTGCTCTTCATCATGATGACGGTCCTCCTCGGAAGCGTTGTCGAGCTGAAAGTGGTCAGGGTTGGTCGAGGGATAAGCGCCCTACCTGCCCAGACCCTGAGCAGCCCAGGGTCACCATCCGCAGCATGGCGGATGCAAACACGTCCAGGATGTTCGCAACGATCGGAGCCTTCATGGGCCAGATCGTTACGGTTAGCACAACCATGCGGATTGCTTATGCATCTTTCAGTAAGCAGGGCAAACGACGGACGGGACACGTTAAGAACAAACAGTCGAGTTTGGAAGCGCATGTGTCTACGGAGATTATGACCAGGAAGCTCGAGGAGAAGTTCGGCATCATGGCCTCGGAAAAACCCAAGGTCAAGATCGACACGCTTTTCGATCGCGAGCCCATCCCAACGATCATCGTGGCAAGGTGCAAGAATCATGGCTGCGAAGGAGCAGGTGGCTTCTGCAATCGAAGAGTAGACGGACTCCGCGAACATGGCCACTACATTCAAGATCGCCTGCGACCCCGTCGCAAAGAGATGCGACATCCACGTCGAGTATCAGGCTTTTCTCTTGAGAGCCCGAGTGATTGGGGGAAATTCCAGGTGGCGGATGTTGAAGGGCGGCATGCAGAGCTACTTGTGGGCCTTGACAAGCCGGCGGCCCCAAATCAGAACGGAGATCACGTTCAAGGCAGTCAAGTGGGCGATGGTGCAGAATTACAGCCCGAAGTTTGAGGTGTTCACCAATTTGCAGAAAGGACAAACATCTCACCAATGGAAACCCTTTCTTCGCGCGCAGGTTTCCTAGGATGGTCTTCCGAGGGGCTCCAGTCCAGTCGCCCTGATATCAAAGTTGTCACTGCGCCAGTTTTCACCTCGCGGGGGACAGCGAACACATCAAGGAGTCTGCAGCGAAGCGATGCGATCATGGGCGGGCGTGTCTTCTCCGAGGCCCCCTGTGCACTGCGGGTCTCTTTGTCTTCTTCCCCTTTCTTCCGTTTTGCCGGGTTCCGCGTCGACGTCGGCGACGCAGTTGCCCTTTCTTCCGTATCTTGAAATTCGAGAGCGTAATTGTTGACGCTTCGCGTATCCCCACCAGCCCATCCAGAAACGATGCCCAGGGGAGTTGAGGTGATCAGGGAAGTCGGGGAGCATGCAGAATAGCAAAGGGCGGGCGAAGCTGTCACGTACCCCAAGAGGGGGAGGATGGAGAAGGAATCCTCGTCGGAGGGGGAGGGGGAGGACGAGGAGGAGGAGGAGGAGGAGAATGAGGAGGAGGAGGTGGAGTAGGGAGAGGACGAGAAGGAGGAGAAGGAGCAGAGGGAGGAGAAGGAGGAAAAGGAGGAGAAGGAGGAGGAGGAAGAGGGGGATGCGAAATTGAAGCAGTTTTTGGGCGTCTGGGGTCCTTTTAGACGCCATCGGGGCGCTCTGCGGGGGCATCTTGGAGCAAATGTATCAAAGAAGAGCAGAGCTTTAATTAGCGTTGCCCCTCCAGACTGTCTAAAATCGCTTCCTGGACCCCGATTGGATCGCTCTTGGAGCGCTCTTGGACGCTGTTGAGGCAGTCTTGAGGCTCTGTTGGGCCCCTGTTGGGGCCCAGTTGGGACATCTCGGCGCCATCTTGAGGCCTCGGACGGCCTTCGGAAGCGAAAAAGTGAGAACACCAAAAACATTGATTGTCCGTAGGGTTTCGAAGCATTTCGGCCTTTTGAGGGCACTCTAATGATGCTTTTGTGGGCACTTGGAGCCATCTTGGAGCGGTCTTGGAACGTGTTGGAGCGTCTTCTGAACCATCTTCAGGCATCTTGCGCTATCTTGAGCCATCTTGGAGGCGATCTTGGGCTCTCTGAGGCCCTCTTGGAGCCGTCCTGGGCCATCTTGGACGCTCTGACCGCTCCCCGCCCCTCCTGTCCAGGTCAGTGGGGAGGGGTAGGGGGAGGGGTAAACCCCTCCCCGAAGGGGAAGAGGGAGGGGTGGAAGAGGAAACGCCCTAAACCACCGACGCCCAGAGGGCTGGTGGGATTCCCAGCACGGGCCAGGGCATCCCCGAAACGCTCCCGAAACTCTCCCGAGATCCTGCAGAAGTCACCATGCTGCGCCGACGACGCAGGCCTTGACGCTCCCGGGCGGCGACCTTGACTGGGGCCCCTCTGCCGGCGGACTGCCGGGCCGCCCCCACGGCGATGGCAGCGGGGCGCCGCGACGACAGAGGCCTCTGTCGTCGCTGGTGGTGTCGGAGCCTGCGCGGTGCGGTGGCTTCCCGGAACCACTGCGGTCAGAGGGGGAAGGGGTACCCATGCCTCTACCTTTCGGCCGTTTTCCCCTTTTTGGGGGCCTCCTGGGAGGCCCTCGTCGCCACCGCTGGATTCGCCTCGAAATCCTGGTCAGAACGCACCCCAGGAGAGGTTCGGGGGGTAGCGGTATCGGTACCTTTTGGTTTCCCCATGCGGGGTCTTCGCGATAGCAAGCCGAGGTTGCGCGGGGCAAGTGCTTGAAGTTCCAACACCGTCGTGCCGCAGGTGGGGTGGTGTCGTCTCGTCTTTGGTCCAAAAGAGGAGAGGCATTTCCAATCTCCGATTGGGCGACCATTTGAGCTCCAGGAGATGCACCAACCTGCCATGACTTGCGCTAGGGCCTCGTCGCGGGCGCGATCTGGACCGCTTCTATTGCAATATGCACATGTCGGACTAGCTAGGCCGCGACGTCCAGACGGTGGCGTTGGAGTGGAAGCCTGGGTTTTCTAGCCACAGGGCAGTCCTCTTCCTGCGCAGGGTCCCCCGGTTGGTCGGTTTTGTGTCGCACGGCTTGTCAGCCGGGGCAATCCAGCATGATGATTTCGCTCGTCGGACATCTCTGGCGTAGTGCGCGGCGGTGGCAGAGGAGCCAAGCGCATCTTGCCTGCGTCGCCTACGGCTGCTCCAGCAGGCCACGTGCGACGTGGGGCAGCAGCTAGGGAACACGGTGGGCTGGCGCGAGGCCGCGGTGCAGCACGAAGTCAGGCTGGGCCTTACCATGAAGTGTCTGCGCGTGGTGGAGCCGAGAGCCATGGGGGAGATTCGACGCGCTTGGTCGGCTACCCTTTCCTGGCTGCCCTCGTGGACAATTCGCGCGCGGTGGGCGGCCACCTGGAGCGCCAGCTGCGCCCTATCAGCGACCGCGCAGCGCAATTGGCAAGGGATCGCGCCCTCGACGAACTTGGGAAGGCGTCGGAGGCGTCCAAGTCAGGAAACACGACACGGGCAGTCCAGGCACTGCAGAAGCATGCCAGACTCTTGCACAAACTGGTGCTTGGACGCAGCGCGAGCGCGAAGGCGGTGCAGCTCGAGGGCGGCGGTCACGCGACTAGTCCTGAGGAGATGGCTGCAGCCCTCGGGAAGCGTTGGTCGCAGGTTTCCGGGAATAGACCAGGGCCTCTTGGCGGAGCGGCCTAGGGAGGGCGCCAACAATCGCGCGCCCGCTGACGCTACCGCCGCGGACGGAAACGCGGACCAGGCTCCGTCGCGGGAGGGATTTTGGCGCATTCGCCCCAGGCGGGGTCGCGTGGGGCGCGCCGCGCGTCTATGCAGCAATGCTGCGCCAGGTCTGGACGGGGTACCTTGCGCAGCCTGGCGGCGTCTGGGCCCTTTAGTCGTGGGCGCCCTGCGCGGGGCGCTCGTGGAGTGCTGCCGCGACGACGCCCAGACTCCTGCAGCGAGACCTGGAGGAGTTCAATGCTCTGCACATCTTCCTGCCGAAGTCGGCCGCGGATCGTGCCGAGGAGAGCGTCGAGTCGTTCGCCCTTGGCGGCGCGCGACCGCTGCGCATCGCGAGCGCGGACAACCGCCTCCTCGCGAGCACGGTCCGGCTTGCGATTGAGCCGCGGGTCGTGCAGCGCATCGCGGGCCTCCGCCAGGGTTCTTGCCTGAAGGCCCATGCTGGCGAACATTCTAGACGCGGAGGAAGCAATGATCGATCGCGGAGGCCACGCGGGCGGAAAAGGGGCGCGCGAGCTCTTCATCGACTTGACCGCAATGTTCCCGTCGATGGAGCACGGGCTTCTACATTCGTTTTTTTCCGCTAGCTGCGTTCGTCGGCGCGGCTGCGCAAAATCATCCCCCGCATGCGTTGGCGCAACCATTGCCAAATAGTGCCGGGCGGATCGGCGCGCGCCGGCATGGGGTTTGGAGGGGCATTCGCCAAGGATGTCCTTGATCACCATTGTTGTTCGCTGCTGTGCCTGACCTCTACCCGCGCAGACTCGCCCGTCCCTCCCCTGTCGCCGCGCCCCGCGCTTGCGCCGACCCTATCGCGCCGCGGTCTTGCTGGGGGCGTTGACCGAGGCCTTCCGCGCCGCAGGCATTCTTCGCCGATTTCGCCCGGATCTCGGGGCTGGGCCTCGACGCCCCCAAGACAGCGCTGGCGCCCTTCGACGCGCGCTTGGAACTCGACTTCTGGCGGGAGCTTGCGACGTCGGCGCCGCGGCGGGGCAGCTTGGGGATTGCCGGCCCCGCGAAAAACATGGAGTTCCACCTCGGCCCCGACCTCGGGCATCGCGCGCGGGCTGCCCATCCGGCCAAGTACGCCGAGAGGGCGCGCGTTTGGAAACGTATTGATGCTGGCTCCTTTCTCGCGTTGCGCGCCTGCGGCATCTGGCATATGCGCGGCGTCGGCCTTCCTGTTCACGGCGCGGCGTGACGCGGCGCCGCCGGAGTTCGCAGCCGCGGAGCAGAGCGCCCGCAGGGCCGTGTTCCCGGGCCCGCCGGGGTGGCTGACTACTGATTGCTTGAAGGGCCTCAGGGACTTCCACATGCCGCGGCACTTCTTAGAGGATCTGACGACCGCGCTCGCCGCCAAGGCGCGGGCGGTCCGGTTCGAGGACGGCGGTCGCTTTGGCGCGCGTCGGCGAGCGGCGCGAATGGTGGCGCTGACCAGCCAGGGGGGCGCCCAGGCGCTGGGCCGCGAGGCCTGGTTGCAGCCCTCCTTGCTCTAGCTGTCCGGGGCAGACCGCCAGGTGCAGCCCTGGCAATCGCGGCCCCCGCACGGCGGCGTGCGCTTGGGTGAGCGGACGGGCTGGCAGGGCCAGGGGGCCGTCGCGTGCCGGGCGGACGACGGCGAGCTGCCTGGCGGCATCTGCGACGCCGCCTGGACCGCTGGCCAGTCGCCTCGTTTCCGGGGCACCGGTTGCACAGGCGTTGGCGCGACACCAGCGCGCGGCGGCGGACAGTGCGCCTCGGGCCTCGGGTCACTGCGCTGGTTATTTGCCGACACTCTGTGGCGGCTGGTGCCCCAGCCGCTGCTCTCGCGGCCAAACTCCTTGTCCATTCGGTTGCGGTGGCAGGCCCGACTGGGTGCTGCACTTCGCCCACTGTTCAATGGTGCGCCGGCTCCTGGCAGCAGGCGCTGGGCTGGCGCCGCCAGCATGTTGGGCGGAGAGTTGTACCTTTTGGGGGGTTTCGACTGGCCATACGCGGAGATCATCGCGCGGAGCAGGGCGATAATCACACGCCCTGTGCCGGGTCCACAATTCACTGAGGCATGGGGAGCTCTGTCCGCATTTTTGTTCCCCTCTACTCCTTTGCTTTCCTTCAACTCGCTTTGTTCCTTCTTGCCCTTTCGCGTTGATATCCCGGTTCAGTTCGATGAGCATTTTTTATCGCGCGTCTGCGTTGGCGCAGGGGGGGTCGTGGTAGTGTATGGCCCGCCAAGCTTCCAGGGTAACCAAGAGGGTTGCATCTCCTCCTTCCTCCTTTTCCCACTTACCCTCCCCTCCTTCCCTCTTCTGTCGCCACAGACTTGGGCGCGACGCAGTGCAAGCAATCGTGCCCCCTCTGTCCTGGCCGCGTGGCCGATAGGCTCCTGGGAGGCAGTGCGCCCAGCAATCGAGTTTAGTTTCCCTTCCCCCTCGCCCCTTTTCTCCTGCCCTCGCCTCCTGGAGGCGGAGCGCCGGCTGACCCTGCCAGGGTGATCCTGCTCGCCGCCTCTTCCTGCCTCCTCCTCGCTCACATACGAATGCTGGCGGTAATTGACGCCTACGCCGGTGCACGCGGAGGTGGCTGGTGGAGGGGCCCTCTTGTCTTGCCGGTCGCTCCCTGTCCAGGGAACCGCCAGTGAGCCCGCAGTGTCCTTGTGGCCGGCCGCCTGCCCTCATAGCGTGGCCATGTTTCACACAGATTATTCGGCATGCCGGGTTTTGCTCTGCCGAGCTCAGGCGCATTGCAGTCTCAGTGCGTTTTGCGGTTCTGCACTGGGCTGGGGTGAGCCAGGTACGCAGTTTGAAACTTGCCTTCCCGTGTGTTCCCCCCTCCTCCGCGCCTTTTTCCTTCCCCCCTTCTCTGCGCCAATTCGCGGCCAGAATTTCGGCCACGTCTGCAGGACAACCATGGTTCGAGTGCGGGTGCTTCCGAGCTTCAGGGCCATTGCAGTTTTTTTGCCTGTTCGGCTTTCTGGCAATCTTTGTTTGTGGTGTTTTGGATCGCCTTCCTGAGGGGCAGCGGATTCCTCCTTTCTTCTCCCATGTTGCGTGCGTTGGAAGAACACGAAATTCCCCCAAGACAGCCCAAGAGGGCTACAAGAGAGCTCCAAGATAACCCAAAAGAGCTTCGAGACAGCCCAAGAGAGCCCCAAGACGACCCAAAGGGGGCTCAAGCGGCTCCCAAGACGTTCCACAAAGGGAGGCCCAAGAGGGCCATGGGAGGCTCCCAAGCCAGCCCAGGACGGCCCAGATGGCCCCAGGATGGCTCCAGGATGGCTCCAGAGGCCCCCAGGGAAACTGCCCAAATGGGACCCACAAGAACCACCAAGAAGGCATGGCTGCGAAAGGCTCCAGAGTTCACAGGCCCTGTCGCGACAGGTTCGTGGGAGCCCACAAATGTCTTCAATACGCGCCCAAGAGGCCTCCAGAGGTCCACAAAGCCCCTGAGAGGCAGTCGTGTCAGAGGAAGGTGGTTACTTCCCGCAGTGTTGCTGCCTCTCCGCATCTCGGAAGAATCGTCCCACCGAGGTTTCGCGACGTCGGCTTCCCACCGAGGGTTTCTTGGTATTCATTCGCACTGCTTCCCACTGCATTGCATTGCGCGACCAGGCAACCTATGCCACGAGCGAGCCCATGTGCTAGCCACACGATGGTCACCGAAAGGCATTATTTTGCTGCACGGCTGTACGTGTCCACAGGGCGTCTGACCCGAACCCCGCATTTGTTCATATGGCTTCCCATGGCTTTTCATGGGCCAGTGCGCAGGGCGCAAGCCGCCACCAGGAGCTACCAGTTACCGCTATGTTTGGTCATCATATAGATATCCCCACATTCAGCTTGCATGCCGAACTTAAATACCAAGTTGCACGACGCGAAGAGCCAGTGCAGTCTAACATTTGCTCACCCGTAAATTGTCGGAGGGCTCCGCTGCCGTTTGTTGGGCGGTTCTTGCGGTGTTATTGGAGGCATGTTGTGGTTTCGCGGATTTGTTGGCATGTGTTACGTGGGTAGATCGTGGGCCATGGTGCAGCTGCCTTGGGGGAGGCATCGGGCCATCCTGTAGCCGCCCTGGGGCCGTGGACATGGTGGAGAGGCAACCGTAGGGGGTGGTTCTTGTTCGGAGGCACGCGGTGAGAGGCATACCATCTCACCCCAGCGCGCCGAGGGCCGTACGTGAACAGAACATTTCGAGCATGCAGTGTTCCATCAGTACCGACGTGATCGCAGATATTAGTAGAACCCCTACCGAATGTGAGATCCAGGTTGCATCGACCATGCCACTCTTCGCAAAGCAGCGGGAAAAGTGAGCATGCACATGTACGCGTGTACGTACTGTGCGCGTCAGGTGTGCGTACCGCTCGTCGTATTCATGCGGCATGCGTGTATGCAGGCTGAGTTCGGTGATGTTGAGACCAACACACTCGTGCACGTCTACACACTGGTGTAAAGTGTCATGCGCACGTTCACCACAGTCAGCAGCATCATTTGCTAGTGAGAATTTTGACGAGGTGTGTTCGTCCGCTTTAGTTGAGGCCGTGGCCCAGGCGTGGCTCAGTGCGCGTGCGCTCGGACGGGTGCGGTCGGTCCGTCTGTCGTTGCGGTCGTCGGTCGTCGGTCGGTCGATGTGTCGTTCCGTCGGTCTTCGTCGTTGTCGTCGGTCGTCGTCGTTTCGGTCGGTCTGTCGGTCGGTCGGTCCGTGCCGTCGTCGTTCGTCGGTCGGTCGGCCTGTCCGTTGGATGTGTTCTTTCGTGCAAATGAGGGGCTGGAGCGCATTCGTCTTGTCCGCATGAGCGGCTGGAACACAGTCCCTCGTAAAAAGTGAGGGCTGGAATCCGCACCGTGTGCCTCTGGAACGCGTTCCCTCGCAAAGATGATGGGCTGAAGCGCGCTTGTCTCGTCGGCTTGGGCGGCTGGAACGCTTTCCGAGGCATGAGGGCTGGAACCACTCCACGCCTCGGCGGGGGAGGGAGGGAGGGCGCCAGGCCGGGCCCGGGGGCGCAGTCCCGAGCATTTCAGCCGCGCCTCGCCCTCAAAGGTGGCCAGTGCGCGCGCGCGCCCTCGTGCGCGTGCGGCTGGCCCGTCCTTGGTCGGTCGTCGTCGTCGGTAGGTCGGTCCGTCGGTCGGTCGGTCGGTCCGGTCGTCGGTCGTCGGTCGTCGGTCGGTCAGTGGGTTGGTCCTCGTCGTCGTCGTCGGTCGTCGTCGTCTCGATCGGTCGGTCGGTCGGTCGGTCGGTCCGTCGCCGTCGTCGTCGTCGTCGTCGTCGTCGTCGTCGTCGTCGTCGTCGTCGTCGTCGTCGTCGTCCGTCGTCCGTCGTCTACCGTCGTCGTCCGTCGTCCTCGTAATGGTCCTCGTTGTCGGTCGTCATCGGTTGTTCGCTCGAGCCTCGAGCAGGTCGAAAACCGTGACGGGCTCCAGCGAATGCGGTTTGTCAGAGCGAGCCTGCAGCTCAACTTTTCAATCGGCCAGTCTCAGCACCACACGGCGCGCCAGTAGAGATGCAGCAGAGGCCGGCAGCGCACGCCGAGGCCAGGGTCGCGGAGTTGGGCAGGCTCCTGGAGGAGAGGCTGGCACAGAGCGCCGTGAGGTGGGAGGAGGGCGCCCGGATCCGCGCGGCGCTCGGCAGCCTGGAGGCCACCCTGACGCAGGCCGGGGAGGAGTGGTGCGTGCGGCCCTTCGGCAGCGTGCCCAGCACATTCCACACGTGCGGCGCCGACGTGGACGTGACCTGCCTGCGCCGGGGCGGCCTGCCCGCCGGCCAGACCCCGGCCAGCCTCATGTCCGAGAAGATCGGCCCGCTGTTCCAGGATCACCCCCGCTTCAAGATCTTGGAGGAGGTTGCTCCTCCTCCTCCTCCTCCTCCTCCTCCTCCTCCTCCATATCCACTTCCACTGCGTCTCGGGTTTTTGGGCTCCCGTCCTCGGAGTCGGCGGCGAGCGAGGGGGGGAAGCGAGAAGGCGTGGGCCTTCAGAAGTCTTGGAAGCCCCTCGAGCTTCTGAGAAGTTTCCTGAGCCTTCCCCGGAGACAGGAAAAAATTCTCAGAACGCGCAAGGGCCTCTGAGAAGTCCCGCCGCCTTCTGAGAAGGCCTTTTCCGTCTCATTTCCCCCACTCGTTCGCCGCCGATAGAAACCCCGGGACACAGTGAACATGTATGAAGTTCTGGCCTCAGGCGAGGCCAGATTTTTATCCGTATCCAGAGCGCCTCGGGTGTTGGAATGCCTTCCCGAAGTCCAGGCCACCGTGGGTCTGGATACAAATCCTCATGAGGCAAATCCTGGAGACCTCGCGCGGCGCGCAACAGTTTTGCTATCCAGTTCGCGCGGCGATGCTCCGACGTACATCCGACCTGCATCCGACGTAAATCCGACGTGGATCCGACGTAAATTGGGTCTCAAGCTGCCGCGCGAGGCCTCCTCTTCTTCATCCTTTTCCTCCTCCTCCTCATTCTCCTCCTCCTCCTCTCCCTCCTCCTCCCCCTCCTCCTTCTCATCGGGATCTTCCTCATCACAAACCTTGCCCGCAGAGGTGCTGCGTGCCAGGGTGCCCATCTTAAAGCTTCGCTTCGACGACTTGCTCGACGTGGACCTGTCCTGCCAGAACACGCGGGGGCTGCAGAACACGCGCCTCCTGCGCGGGTACGCGCACCTCGACGACCGGGTGCGAAGCCTTGTGAAAGCGGTGATCCGGGGCAGCGATGCAGGGGTGCATACATTCACCCCCAATCGCGTTAGGGGTCTGGCAGCCCCGCCCCGCCGAGGAAGGTGCGGACTTCCTATCGGGGGCCCATCGCCGATCTATCGGCGATGTATCGCTGATTCCCCAGTCCCCCCCGATGGTTGTCCCTCAGGTGAAGCTCTGGGCGAAGGCCGCCGGCGTGTGCGGCGCTTCTCGTGGCAGGCTGTCGTCTTATTCGTTCGCGCTCCTCGCAATCTACTACATGCAGGCGGACCAGGAGGTCAGGCTCCCGATCTCGAAGAAGAGAGGGCGGCACAAACACAAACGCTCGGAGCTCCGCGCGGATGTCTTGGGTCCGCGGTGGGCCGGCCTTGTGGCGCCTCCGGCGCGCCGCCCCTGGCGCGTTCTCCGCTCGCCAGGGAGGGGGGCCCAGCGCCGATCCCAAGAGCTCCGCGCGGAGCTCCAGAGCTTCGTAGTAAGTCGGGCGTGTCCCCCTACAGGGGGAGCTTGGGCGAGAAATAAAAAAAAAACTAAAAAAATACCCCCCAAAAGCTCAACAAACAAATAATAAAAAACTGATTTTTAAAAATTATTTGTTTGAGAATTCCCCCCTGTAGAGGGACAGGCCCGACTTAAGCTCTGTATGTTTCTGCAGCCCTCTCTTCCTCGGCCAGCCTCCCCGTGGCGGCGTTCCGAGAGGAGGCGCACGCGGGGCAGTACGACGGGCGCCTCGTGGCCGCGTGCCGCGGCCGCTGGTCCTGCGCGCGGGCCCCCGCGGAGCTCCTCGAGCGCTTCTCGGGCCGGGCGAAGGGGGGGGATTGTCGGGGGAGAAAAAGATACGGATACGTGTTGTCCCCCTTCGTTTTCGGCCTTTCCTGTTCCTCCTGGGGAATCCTCGTTGTCACCGCTGGATTCGCCTCGAAATTCTGGTCAGAACGCACCCCAAGAGAGGTCCGGGGACAACACGTATCCGTATCTTTCCGCCCCCCAAGATTGGGAAGGGGGGGGGGGTACGAAATCTGCTGCATGCAGCTGGTTTCGGCCCCGCCGCCGGGCCCATGCCTCGATGCACGGGCGCCTCCCGGCGCAGGGGGGCGCCGGGAAGATCAGCCACGTGAGCTGTCTCTCAAACCCCCCTGGTGCTATCCCCCCCTTTCGCCCGACGCGAGCTTCTTCCGGTTCTACAGCGACAGCGGCAGCTTCTGGGAGGGTCAGGAGGTGTCGGCCACGCGCAGGCAGACCCAGACCCCCTCGCGCTGCGACAAGAACCACGACGGGCGGTTTTTCGCTGCTTTCGGCCTCCGGGGGGCCCTTCTCAGGCCTCGGGAGCGTCAAGAAGCGGTTCAGGATGAAAAGCCGGTCCCGGGGCAGGGGTCCGGACCTCTGGGGGTCGACGTTGTGAAAAGATCACG
>CAUYUJ010016002.1:0-7500 GCA_963575745.1 Prorocentrum cordatum | reverse complement strand
AGTAAGAGTAAGAGTCCCAGGGCAGTGTCCACATCCCTTGACATCAAAACGGGAGCCCCTTCTGTGCTCGCCTGGTCTTCTCCTTGGTACTATATACTTTAGGCCATAAACCTCTCTGAATTCGATCGAGATACTCAGCTCGGGTAGACGAAACCTGATCAGGGCAGGCTCTTCCTAACCCAACGAGCTGCTGATCACAAAACATACCACACGACGCACAGAACCACACCTAGACATCCTGATTAAACCGCATCTTGTGCGAGACATGGACAACTCCCCCCGCGAGGTGCAGCTCGACCCCCCTTGGAAGAACCCGAAGGGACCCATCTAGAGCAATCAACCTGAAACACGGAGAAGCACGCCACTTCCGCAACTCGGAGCTCGACGAGGACCCGCGACACCGACGGCACCGACGCCCCGATTCGTCGAGCGCGTGCTGGGTGTTAAAAACAGACAGGGCCCCAGGACAAGGGGGAGGCGGAGGGGGAGGAGGAGGAGGAGGAGGGGGTGAGGAAACACCGCTCCCGACTCCTTCACTCACAACTCCGATCGGACCCGTCCGCCCCTGGCGCCCAGCCTTCTTCTCGAGCTCCTCCGCGGCCAGGGCGTCCAGCGACGCCCTCAGCAGGCGCATCCGCACGAGGAACGCCTCGTGCTCCACCTGCTGCACCTTGGCCCTGACCGCCTGCGGCAGCCGAGCCTCGCTCGCTGCCTCGCCCGCCAACCTGTCGGCCAGCGCGCTGCCCCGCACCAGCCACAGAGGCGTGCCGATCTCCTCGGCCTCCGCCTCGGAGAGGTGCGAGTTCACGAACAGGACCACAAAATCAGCGGGGTCCCGCTCCTGGAACTCGATGCCCACGAATGCCCAGAGCTCAGCCAGGTCCCCTTGCGGGTGGCGGTACCGCTGTGCATACCATCCATCGTACACCATCTTATTATCACACACATACACTGCAAAGTCGCTAGTCAGACGCGCAGCCATGAGGAGCATCGTCAACTCTCCGCGCGGCACGGTCTGCTCACCAACAAGCGGACCCTGCAGCGTGGCGATCTCCTCCAGGTCGGCCTCCGACTTGACGACTGACAAACCACGCCCGACGCGACGGAACTTCGGGTCACGGGAGTCGGGCCCTCCACTAGCGCCCCCGAACATCACGATGGGCGCATACTCTGCTCCTGGCCCCAGGCTGTTCTCCTCCGTGCCGTTCAGTAGAGCGCCTGTACCTGTCCACGCGGCTGCTGGCGGCGGCGACGGCAGACTGGTCCATGCCTTGGGAATGACACCCCTCAGCCAGAAAGCCTCGTCCGCCAGGTGCTGGGTCGTCGCCTTCGGCACCAAGGCCTCCGACTTGACGTAAGCCTCAGCACCTGCGTTGTGCCCACATCCCCAGTACTTGTGGAAAGCGTCTTCCTTCTTGGCCTTGCACCGCGGGCACCACGGGCTGACCTGGATCTTGGAGGCGGACTCTGCCCTCCGTGCCCTGGGCCAAGCTCCACCAGCTGCAATAGAGACAAGAAGCTCCTCCAGTCGCCGCCCACGTGGCAGACGCTGAATGCACCGAAGCAGAAGCCGCAGTGAGAAATGATCTGCTCCCTGCTCCAAGCCAGCCCCACAGAAATGCTTGGCTGCCCGTTCCCAGAATCCAACAGCAGAAGAATAATCGAAATCGACGAAGAAGTCACTACGATTGTTGAGAGCCATCTCTGCGTTGTACTCGGCTTCAGGAAATTGCCATGAGATATCGTCCGAAAAATGCCAACACGTCGGTGACTCGGGTACCCATCCGCGCTCAATCAAGGTTAAGATGGTGGCCGACAACGGACCGCGGACCCACCGTGAACGATGAGATGGTGGCGTATTCTGGAATCTTTTGACCAACAGCGGCCACGCACGGTAGACCCCTGGCCGAATCTGCGCCCGAGTAAACCATTGATGTAACCATAAACTCAAAACTCCACGAGGCATCTGAATACCAGGGTCCGCCGATTCGCCACGACTAGACAAGAGAGTGGTAGTGCACATGCCTTTACCCCCTGAGCTGGACACCGCGGCTAACTCTCTGCGACATTGCTGGAGACGTCGGCCGAAGGTCCCATGGATAGACTGACCGAAATTGCCTGCGGCCTGTGCCCCCATCTTCTCCAGACGAGCCGTGACGTGGTATCTTTTTGAAGCCCGCGCAAAACGAATCACTTTGGAATGCAGCTGCCGCTGCTTCAGTCCACGTTTGGTGCGAACCTCGCGGGCAGTGCGACGACCGCCACCCTGATCCACTCCAAGGAAGCCAGCCTGCAGTTGCGCCCTCACAACCAAGCCCCGCTTCCTCAGACGACGCACTATTTCCTTAGCATCCCCATGATGCGAGCAAATGACACAAGATTTAGCTGCGATCTTGGGCTTGACCGAAGCTAGTTCGGCTGCAGCGTCGGCCGAGCAAGCCGTGAGCCTATCTCGCACTGCCGCCCTCGACCCAGCCAAACTTTGAGAAAGATCGTCGATCCAAATACGACTGGATATTTGCGAATGCTGCTGGCGCACCTTAGCCATGACAAAGTGTGTCATACATATTGCGAAGCGCGTGCCTGACCGAAGGCCCTGTATAATGCTGCACGTGGCAAGGAACGGCTGGCTGACCGCTCCTTGCTGCTCCAGGGCCCTCGGCGCCATGCGCTGAGACAGCTCCAGATACATGATGATGGGAGGGAATCCGAGCTTCAACGAGACCTGGACGAGGATGTCCCACTCTATACCGTCGTAGAACCCCTCCACGTCCATGAGGCCGTGCCCGAAGGGCGTGCCGAGCACGCCCGCTACTTCTTCCTGGAGCGTACGATGGAAAGCTTCCCTGAGGGAGGCATTCCCACAAATCGCAGCATCCCACTCATCCTCAACAAGTGAGCACCACTCACGAACATGCCCCTCCCGAACGAGAGACCACAACCTCCCTAGAAACGACGCCAGCCCGATCACGCGGTCGCCGCCCAGCTTCTTCGGCAGAAGCTTGCCGATGATCAGCTAGCTGTGTCTGGAACGGCCACGCCAACGGGCCCTCGATCAGGTTGGGCAGCTCTGCAAGCTCCAGTACTGCACTATCAGGGAGCCGCTCCACGTCGATCGGCGTCATCCGATCGGCGCCTAGACCAGTAGTGGCCTTCATCTTGCGTGCTGCTGCGCGCACCTCAGCTGCTGTGATCGGATCCAGCGGCTCAGCGCGGGCAGCCTCACGTGCATCATCATATGCACGTGCCAACTTGGTCTCGTCGACGACGTGGGGCGCCCACTTCGTCTGCCAGTGCTTGCACTTGCCGTCGATGATGTCCCTCGGGTGGACGACGGCAATGTCCCCTTCCAGGACTTCGAGCGGCGGGAGCGGCTCCTCCCGCATGCTGCGGTGCAGGACCCCCACTGCAGACTGCTGAGTGACCCACTGCTGGAAGTCCGACAGCGACTCGTGGACGGCCCTCCGCTGCCCTCGTCGAGCCAGTCGAGCCGCCTGCTCCTGGAAGGACTGCAGCACTGGCGCGACCATATCCCTCACATTAAGCAGCACCGTCGCCCACTTGCGGTCACTCGCGTCCTTACCAGGGCGCAGCAGCAGATGCACCCCTGCAGGACGCTCGTAGACCAGATGCCTGCAAGCCCTCTGGATGGCCTCAAGCTCCCGTTCACCGTTGCCGCGGGCGAGGTGCCTCCCAGCCTGCGCTAGCAGCGTGGCAGCTCGCTTCCATCAGCAAGCCACCTGGTCCCGCAGCGGCGCCGCACGCCCTCGCACTGACTGGTGCACCTCCTCAACCACGAACTTGCAGCCGTCGCCCCTGCTGGGCCCAGCTGGCAGCGGCGCGCAGTGATGAGCACAGATCGTGCGCTCAACTCCGCGAGCCCAAGCAGAGTACCATGAACTGACCGTGGAAACAGGCTTGGGGTTGAGCCTAAAAGCAACGGGGGCGAGGTAGGAGGGAGGCATGGCATCCCCGGACACCTCCATAGCGCAAACACTATTACGATGCTGTCTCCAACAGTCTTCCGAAATATAGAACTCGGGTTCACCCTGAAGGGACGGGTCTTCCAAGGCGGCTTCCGTGACCAGGGGCGGCGCACCATCGCTGGAAGAAGGGGGGGGAGGTCCCGAATTGGCCTGGACATAAGAGGGCTTGCTCACAGGATCAGAGAGACGGACGGGCTCAGAACCGTGCAACGCCGACGATGTGACAGAGGCTCCATTTTCCGACTCGCTCCTGCAGCTGCGATGAGTGTGCCCACCCGCAAGGCTCTGACATGCGTGCGGGCGAACATTGAAACACGACTCGTGACCCCAAGGATCCTCTTCCTCCTCAGGCCATCCGTCATCTAATTAGCACTCGACTTCATCCTCATCGTCTGATGGGACTGCTGCGCTGATCTCATCGCCTGGCTGTGAAAGGTATTCAGAGAACAACGTATGAAAGAAATCAGACCTGCGCTCCTGCGCCAAGGCAGCCCGCACGGCCTTGGCCTTCTTAGCCTTGGAGGTCTTGGAACCCTCCTGAGGTAGAGCCTGCGGACGCCGAAGCTGAGGAAGACGGCCAGGAGCGTCCAATCTGCGTGTAATCAACTGCTTGCCACTGCTTTTGAGCGTGATGATCAAACCCAGATGGGGCCGCCACGGCACGTCCAGCACCGCCTGGCAGCCGACGACGAAGGGGATGGCAGACTCGCTCATGACCGTGAAATCGATCAGCGTGCCTGCACCCACGTCACATGTATAGTCCACAGGAGCCTGGAGCACCCGCCCATGCACTCGATCCAAAAAGCCCGTCTGGCTGAGCACCTGCGGGGTGGCGTTCCAATCCCCGACCACGAGCCATGGGAGCTGCAGCGCCGCCAGCAGGGCCCCCAGGCGCTGGAAGCGGCTCAGGTTGCGGCCATGCATGCCGATGGACGTCACCCCGTAGAAGATGATGAAGACAATGGAGAAGCCAGCCAGATGGATGGTGGCCGCCGCGAAGCCGTCCAGCGCTGAGCTGCCTGGAGCCCGAAACGCATTGAGCCTCGCCTCCGCCAAACTCTCCACCTGCAGGTGCTTCTTCGCGAGGATGATCCCGCCGCCCTCGCTGGCCTTCTCATCGGAAGCCGACGTGGGGTGATTGCCAGAGGGTCTGGCAGGATTGGCAATCATTCTGTAGCCCTTGCCACGAGCATCACGATCAAGCTTGCGCAACTTGGACTCTGGTTGATGAGTCTCCACGCAACCCAAGTAGTCGCAGCTCGAGCACTGCGTCATAAGGTACGTCCACGCCTGTTCCCCCAGGGCGGTGACGTTGCTGAAGAAAATGGAGGTGGTCTTGATATCGTCGATATCGCGCACCTCGCCCCCGTTCCCGTGCGACGCCTGGCGCTGAGTAGCTAGCGCCACGGGCTCAGCGCCAGGCGGCGACCGTCAGGCAGCGGCTCCTCCGTTGCCCTTGCCGCAGGCGCCCTTGCCCATGGCCGCCTCGAACTTGGCCGCCGAGATCCTCGTCGCCTCCTCCTGGACCTTCCTGTCGTGCTCCTCATTGGCTGCAGCAGCCGCCGCGTCAGCATCGACCTCAGCTGCCCCTGAGCCCTGCCCACAGCCTCCCGCGCTACCCGCAGGGGCTGCAGCATCGGCCGAGGCGACCTCTCCTGTCTCGGCCCTGCGCCTCTTCATCGCCATCCTCTTGTCGATGTCGGCGCGCACCTTGCTCGCCTTCGCCAGCCACTCCTCGACCTCCTCCGACTTCGACGTGAACGTCATCTTGAGGCCCCGCAGTTGCTCATGAATGCGCTTCAACTCCTCCTTTTCGTTGGCTTCGAACTCGAGGTTGTCCATATCCTCGAACAACTTCTCGCCCCACCGCACCTCGAAGGGGAGATCCTCCTGGGCTGCGTCCTTCTTGTCCGCGGCAGGGGTCGCGACGCCCTCGGCCCGCGCCAGGCTCTCGACAGCCTTGCGCCTGGCCAACTCCGCGGACGCGAGGACGACGGCCGCAGCTCTCTCCTTCTCCACGGCGACTGAGAGGGCATCCCTCAGCCTCCTCACATTGCTCACTGTCTGGTCATGTTTGTGATTGGCGTCCCGATGCGCTGCGTCAGCCTGCTGCAAGGCCGCCGCCGCCGTCTGCTGCTTCGGCGGGGGCTTGGCGTTGGCAAGCTTCTCAACGCGCACCTTCAACAACGCCCGCAGCTCGGGACCATTGGTGTTCTTCATGGCCTCCATCAAGTGATCGACGACACCGTCAGGAACAACCCATGGGGGCTTGGGCGACGAGCCACGACTGCGGCTGCCCCCCCTCCCCTCGTCCTCCTGGACGAAGATCGTGCCATCCTCCGACTCCGCGAAGGTGACCACCTTAATGTTACCTCCTTTGGGCGGCTTGGCTTTGAGCAGCTTCGCCTGTTTGCCACGACGCGGGCATGCCAGACTGCACTTCAGAAGATTGTCGTTCCACTCACACCGCTGGCAGTTAGCGCAGCGGCTCCAGACGCGAGAGGAGACAGGAACCATGGCGGAAACTCTCGCTTTAGTCGACCGAGTACGCAATCCCTGGATGGAGCGGACCCGGAGTGCCCCAATCACCTCGAGCAGGTACGAGAGTCAGCTCAAACAAATTCCCTGAGCCTAGGTGGCTTGAGAGGAGGAGGAGGAGGAGGAGGAGGAGGAGGAGGGGGAGGAGGAGAAGGAGGAGATGGATGGGGATGGGGGAAGGGGCAGAGGAGGGGGAGGGGGAGGCGGAGGCGGAGGAGGAGGAGGAGGTGGATGATGATGAGGAGGAGGCGGAGGAGTAGGAGGATGAGGATGAGGATGAGGAGGACGAGGACGAGGACGAGGACGAGGACGAGGACGAGGACGAGGGCGAGGACGAGGACGAGGACGAGGAGGAGGAGGAGGAGGAGGAGGAGGAGGAGGAGGAGGGGGAGGGTGAGGGGGACGATGAGGAGGAGCAGGACGGGGAGGGGGAAGAGGAGGAGGAGGAGGAGGAGGAGGAGGAGGGGGAGGAGAGTAGAGGAGAGGAGAGGAGAGGAGAGGAGAGAAGAGGACAGGAGAGGAGAGGAGAGGAGAAGAGGGGAAAGGAGAGGAGGGGAAGGAGGAAGGATGCTGATGATGCTGATGCTGATGCTGATGTCGATGATGCTGATAATACTAATGATGATGATGATGATGATGATGATGACGACGATGACGATGACGATAAGGATGATTACGATGATGATGATGATGCTTATGATGCTGCTGATGATGGTGATGATGATGACGATGATGATGATGACGATGATGATGATGATGGTGATGAGGATGAGGATGAGGATGAGGATGAGGATGAGGATGAGGATGATGCTGCTGATGATGATGATGATGCTGCTGCTTATGAGGATGATGATGGTGATGATGATGCTGCTGCTGATGATGATGATGCTGCTACTGATGATGACGATGACGATGACGATGATGATGATGATGATGATGATGATGGTGATGTTGATGATGATGATGATGATGATGA